>OZ010610.1:57979674-58022174 GCA_963932145.1 Acanthosepion lycidas | reverse complement strand
TATGTAAGCTTATACATGAATAACTGTATGCATTAAGCGAACAAAATAATAATAATAATAATGTATATATTTGTACCGACACACACACACACACATACATTTTGTGTCAAACCAAATAGAAGCAAACCAATAAAGCCAATAAATGAAAAGGCCATAAAAAAAAGACGAAGCAAGCAAAAATGGCGGCAAAGCGAGAACGACGGAAAATAAGAAAAGTGGATAAAATGAATATAGAGACAAATACGGTTGCTTGGAGAGGAAAAGGGATTGGAGGAATTCAGGAAGAGTGAAATGGGTTAAAAGTGAGAGGGGGCTGATAAGGAAAAGGCAATTGTCACTAATCCGGACACGATACAATGCAGCAATATATGCTGTGAAAACATTATCAAACGATTGTGCCAGTAATCATGTCGGCGATGAAAGAGAATGTTTCTTTAATTGGCTATTCGAAAATTAAAGAGCTTATAATAATATTTGTAGTGACTATTGTCCTCTTTCGTTTACCAAGAGATGATGATTACAATGATGGCGATGGTAGAAACTGGTAGTCGCGAGGAAAATAGTGATATAGACGACGATTATGAATATCATAGAAGTGGTCATAGAAAGAATAAAGAATGAGTTGAGCAAAGTGATGAGTGAGGTCTGCTTGTCTTCCATAATTAAGCCGTATAGCGGTGAGATTTAAACTAAAAAATGTTATGCTTTCCTTGTAATTAGTGAACCCTGACGAATTTTGATTGTAAAGCTCATGAGGACAATAACGAAAATAATGAAAACGATGTTCGTGAAAGAAGGACATGGAAAGAAGCTCGGCATATTAGTCCAATTCTGATTTTATTTTGATATAAAAAATAATAATATACGCAATAAATAGAACAAAGATTGGACTTAAAGCATTGGTGGTGCGGGGTGGCATTGATAATAATGATGATGATAGCATTGATGGTGGTGGTATAATGACATTGATGATAATGATGTAATAGCGTTGATGGTGATGTTGGTGTTGGTCGTGGTGATGATGATGATGATGATGATGATGATGATGATGATGATGATGATGATCATCATCATCATCATCATCATCATCATCATCATCATCATCATCATCATCATCGTATAAATGAAGTACAAATAAGAAAAAGCTAGCAAAGTGAAGTCTAAAAAATAAAGAAATATGTAGCGAGGGTGGGTAAAAAAAATGTTGCCGTTGTGTTCATGACTTCGTCAGTTCAAAGACTGTTGCGGATGCGAAGTAGTTTCAGAAGATGGAGGAAATCCCACAAGGACAAATTGCTCATCACAAAAGGAACGCACTGGGCTTTGATGCCGCCAAGCAGCCACACGCGGCTGGGAAGAGCTTCCTTTGCGAACAAGACATACCATTGCCTTTCACCGATACACGAATACACCCACCTACACAGCCAACTTGCTCTCACTTTCACTTAGACATTATACAGGTTCGCCATGTTATATCTTTGTATGTAGGTATATATACATTGGCACATTTATCACTTATTCCACTAATCAGTCTCTCCTATTCAATGGGTACAAGATAACCACGCTCTTTCTGTCTGTCTACCTGTCTTTCTTTCTTTCTCTCTCTCTCTCTCTGTCTTTCCCGCTCATGAATTAAATCAGTCTCTTCAATATTACTCCCATTTAGAGCTACGTGATACGCATTGATCAGTTCATCTCTTTCACCCACATTCTTAATCGATTCTTAAATGAAATATGCAGCTAGGAACACGCATATATCCAGGGCATTACATACATACCTCCACACCTTTATCTGTGCCGACATGTTTTATTTATTCAATTTTATGTTGCTTGCTTTTGGTGCGTGTGACATATATATATATATCGATAGATATATATTTGTGTGTGTATTAGTCGTATATATATATATATATATATATATATATATATATATATATTGATACAATCATTCAAATGTGTTTGAAAGCGTGTGCGTATGCTTGAGCGCGTATGTGTATGAATGTGTGTGTAGTCATGTATATACAAGAATGTGCATGCATGTACACTTGTGTATATATGTAGACATATGTAAGTCCATCAATAAGTCAGTAGCCTAATACTGAAAAGGTATTTATTTGTACCACAAATATTTATTCTTCAATATTACCTTATTCTCTGCCAATGCACTTGATTCGGTGAAGATTATAAATGACATAGATCGAACATTATACAGTGATAACTTCAGATCAATATTCAGCTAATAAACTGCGTGTCAAGCTACAGACATATTGATACACCTTCGTATATATACCTTTATATATTAATAGTCTTCTTTTAATTCTCAAATAAAAAAGCCACTTGAATTCTATTTTATTTAACATTTTACAGATACATTCCACTACTTATTCAATAAGTTACTTGATGAAGATCTGAATATATGTAAATGTAAATATAAGATTATATACATGTACATTGATACGCTTTTACGGCTGAATCATTCAGTGGGGAATATTATTTAATTACGTGTCTCATGTAGCGATCATTCACTCATATACACGCTCATACACATATACACGCTCTTACACATATACACGCTCATACACATATACACGCTCTTACACATATAGGTGTGTGTGTGCGCGCGTGTGTGTGTGTACAGTTTTCACCTGATATCAAACGACTCATTCGACACCAGAAGAAAATTACCAAAAGGCTTAACAGACATTCCTTTTCCATTCTATGTAATAGATGTTTAAAGGAAGGATTGCTGTCGTAATAGACTTTATATATATATATATATATATATATATATATATATATATATATATATATATATATATATATTGCAGCATATTATAGGAGAAGAATGCACAAGAGTGTTTAGAAAACAGTATAGACATAGGACTCAACACGGCATTGTGACAGTGTCACACTTCAATGTGATCTTGAAACCATGCTCTAGGGTTTTTACCGCAAATTAATAATTTCAAATATATGGTAAAAGTATTTATAGTTCCCCTAAGTTATTTATTTTTAAAGCTAATCTTTATCCTTGTCACTGCATTCAGTCTAGTATAATCAGGATTTAAATCAAACGTTATATTACGAAATTTTAAGATGGACATTCAGCGAAGAAGTATTAGGTTGGTGCAAAAATAATGACGTTTTTTAACGTCAAAAAACGTCATTATTTTTGCACCAACCTAATACATACGGGATTGTGAATCTATTAAGTAATCTAATAAACTTATATATATATATATATATATATATATATATATATATATGTGTGTGTGTGTGTGTATGTGTGTGTGCGAGAGCGCGCACGCACAACGCCGGTTTATCATTTAAGCTAATATAGACTGTTGCTTTATAAAGCAATGATTTAAATTTTCTACATGTTATAACTTCTAAATAGTTTTATAAACTGAAATGATATCCACTACAACAAAGTCGTATTTATTTTGATTGTTTTGTTGTTATGATGCTGATTATAAAAATTTATTTTCCCCCTATGGTTGTGTTGAAATATGTGCTAATTTGGATTGCAATAAATATTAATATGGTACTATTTCTCATAGAATATTTTTTACTGACAAACAAAAGTTAATTTAAAGAATTTGCAGTAAGTTTACTTCGAACTACGTAAATATCGCTAAAATATATCACGAGTAAAAAAAATATTCAATACCGGTGTGAGCGATTTAGAGGTGGGGACTCAGTCTGAGGGCGGGCATAATTTCATTAGCTTAGGGGTCTCAAAAAGTCATAACTCGACCATATATATATATATATATATATATATATATATATATATATATATATATATATATATAAGGTAATGGAGGAAAAATTTTTATGAAAAAAGATATTTCATCGACCAATAAGACAATATTCAAAGAAAATTGTACATGTTGTCAACTTAGTAAAAGAGAAATATTATTAGGTAGGTGCAAAAATAATGTCGTTTTCTCATATATGTTACTATGTGAGAAAACGACATTATTTTTTGCACTAACCTAATATTATTGATTTCAATTTCAACGTCGGCCTCATTGTTGTAGGCTTGTAAGGGACTAGTTTCCCAGATCAAGTGGTTCTCATCTTGATGCCTATCACCATACCGATAGCGATCTTCTCCGGGTATTGTCATGCGGCTGTATTTTGGGTTCCCTCTTGACGAAGCGCCAAAACATTCAAATCAGGAAAAGTAAGTGACATGATGGTGAAAATTCAAAGCTAACCACTCCTGGGTAACATAGGCAATGTGGGGGAGGGAACAGCTTTCAGGTTAGGTTTGACCACTGGGGCTATCCCCTCGATGGAGGCGGTGACATTGATCCCGGGGCGCTACGGGAAGAAGTGGGGTTGGATCACATACCTCTCTTAACTCACAGCCCTTAGGATAAGCGTAGACTGCACCAACTTCTCTCGTGTTTACCTGGCCCCTTTCAAGATTGCTGCCACCCAATCACCATGGTTAGGGCCACGAGTATCGCGTCTCTTTTCATTTCCTTTGTTTGATTAGAAGCTGCCATGTTAATGCTCGAGTTAACCCCAGAAAGAGAAAAAAATTTAGCGGATGCTGCGTAACATTACATTAGGTATTCTTATATTTATAGCTCACTCAAAGTGTGTTTCAAATACATGACGAAACCTATATATATATATATATATATATATATATATATATATATATATATATATATATATATTATGCACTGTTACATTAGAACATGTATATATCCACTACAAATCAGTACATCTTGTTTCAACGTTAATTTTTGAACGTTGAAACAAGATGTACAGTTTTGTAATGGGTATGTACATGTTCTAATGTAACAGTGCATTATAAATAAATATTTATTGTTCTACTTTTGTATTGAGCTCTGTTTTAAATTAATGTTTTGAATGCTGAAATCTGACACGTCGTACATTTGGATATATATATATATATATATATATATATATATATATATATATATATATATATATAGATAGATAGATAGATAGATAGATAGATATACGTGTGTGTGTGTGTCATTGGTGTGTGTATGTGTAAGAAATAAAATATAAATGCATTTGTAAAGACAATATTAATAAAACAAAACAAAAAAAAGACAGCAGGAAAACATTTTATACCAACGAGTTTTCTTCCTTGAGGAACTTTATCAAGGCAAAAGCAGACATTATATATATATATATATATATATATATATATATATATATATATATATATATATATATATATATTCACATTCAGGTCAACATTCAGAGTTGACAGTGTGTTTCAGTGTGCGACCTGAGAGCTGTGATAAAAAGCAACATAAATTAGATGAAAGAAATACTAGTCACGAACTCATCACGATAAACATATCTATCTATATTTATATTTAAACATACATCTATATAAGCTATTTATGTGTGTGTGTGTGTGTATGTATGTGTGTGTGTGTGTGTGCGCGCGCGCGTGCGTCTATAAGAAAGAGAATGAGTAAGAGAGAGAGAGAGGGGGGAACTTTCCTGTTTGGTTGTCTGGCAAATTTTCTCTCTATCTATTCCTCTTTCTATCAATCTCTTTAATGCCTAACCCTAACCTCTAAGAAGGGCTTTTGCGCTCTTCACTGACGTCATCAAACAGTTCGCGTGTTTTAGCGCGCGATTATTTGGCTGGCGGCGAGAAACCTTGTCAAATAAGTGATGGCAATTTCTCGTCTAAATGATGAAGAAACATACCATCTATGGACTCGCATAGAGCGTTCAACTCTACGACACCCCGTCCCTTTGCCGACTGTCCGTCCGTTTGCCTGTCTGCCTGTCCGTCTTTGCTATTGGCTTACAAGTGATAGCTGTCTCTTCTGCTCTATTCATATCTTCAAAATGTTTCCTTCTTCTTTTCGTTCATATCTATTGTTATTGTTTTTCTGTTATTCTTTCTTTCTTTTCTGCTGCATTAATATCTCTTTATTATTTGCCCTTTCTTATATTATGTATATATTTATTTTCACTTGTCTCGCTCTGTTCTTATCTATCAATCTTTTTATCTATTTTTGTTTATTAATATCTATCTATCTGACTCAACCTTTTCATTCCTGTTTTTCTCTCCATATATCTTGTCTCGTTTAGTAATTTAATATTCTTCCCTATTTTTTGACTCATATTTCCATGTAGTCACCTTTTTAAATCATATAAAATACATTCTTTTTTCGCCTTTCATCTTCTTCCTCTTCTTGTTATTCACTTTTCTTCTCTCTTTCTCTCTCTCTCTCTCTCTCTCTCTTGCTCGCTCTCTCCCTACGCCCCCCTCCTCTCGTTATTTATCTTTCTCTTCTCCTACCTCCTTTATTTCTTCACTTTCCAGCTTTCTTTCTACGGCTTCCTCGTTTTGCAACTTCCTCCTTTCTATCTTCACTTTCTTTCACTCTTTTTACGCCTTCCTCCTCTCTTCTTTCGTCTTCTCTTTGCAACTTTCTTTTTACACCTTCCTCTTTTCGATCATCTCCTTCCTCCTCTGTTTCTTCACTTTTCTCCTCTCATCCTCCTCCTTCTTCCACCCCTTCTTCCACCCCTTCTTTCCCTTCCACCTCTCCTCTTTTCTTTCCTTGCTTTCTACCGCTCGTCCTTCTGCCTCGTTTTCTTTTCTCTGTCTTTTCTCCTTTCGCTTTCTCCCTTTCTCCACTCTTTCTATATTTTTGCTTTATATTTTCACTTTCTCACAGTCTCTCTCTCTCTTCTCTCTCTCTCTCTCTCTCTCTCTCTCTCTCTCTCTCTGAATGTGCTTCCATTTCACTTTCAGACACAAAATTTTGGCTATATTAGTTGTGAATATACCCCAAATTTTGTGACGGAATTGAAGGAACTTTTGTTCGATGTGAGACTAATGGATAGCACTTTGGAAAAATTCGACCAGCTAGAATCCTCAAATTTAAAATGTGCATCCTCATTTTATTATATATATTCCTTTTCTTACGCATGTAAGCGCCTTCTACTTTAAGCGCCCTCTATTTTAAATTGTTTTAAAAGTACATTTTGATAAACATACAAAAATAATATTTTTGTTATTAACAAGTTAACAACTCATAATCAGTAACTGTATTTAATAGCGTTCCCGGAATTTTGTCAAAATATATATGGTAATTAAAAATGAAACAGAAAAGCCCTTTAGTATAATGGAATATAATAAATAAAAAGAGAGAAAGAAAAATAGGAAGAAATTGCAATCTTTGAAAGTACGATATTATAGAAGTTAATAATATGAATAATCAAATAAATAAAAAGGATTGAAACCATTCCGAAATAATGGCATCGCTAACGCGTTCCTTTAGAAAAAAAAAACGTGAAATCAATAATAAATCTTGGTAACGCTATTAAAATGCATTCACCCGTCTTTTTTGTTTTTTAATTGCTAAACGTGAAACAATACAGTTCAATATGGTTATTACTATTTTTGTCAGTCTCAAGTAAAAATACTTAGTACGTCCATTACCTACAATGGGAAGCAACTCTTTTTTTAAAGTTCACATACTAAAAAGTCATTGTTCACTCATTTGAATAAATGATTACCAGATTATCTGTGGTATTAAATATTAAATCATATATTGCTAATTTTGATTCGATGTAGCTATTCGTTTATTGCAAGAAGAATTCAAATTCATTACTCCATATTCAGTCATTATGCTTATATTGAATATCTACATTGACGTTTCATTAAACCGTTAACTAGCATCTTCCTTTTAGCATCTACTCAGCAATTGATAATTTTATTGACGATGTTTTTCTCCTTAGCATATTTTGGTGTTAAATATGGAAACAAAAGTAATTTTTGTTTTGTATCTGTCGATAACTGACAGTAAAATACCCACTAACCTAGATGATAGAATTTTGTTCATATAATATACCATACAATAAAATAGGGAATTTTCTGTCATTTTGAAGAGCAAAAAAATAACTTAAAAAATATATAATCTTCAAATGAAGACAGCAGTTTAAGAAAAGGGATAACTTCAGTCTTTCTACCATAAAATCGAACATTGTGACATCGATAATGTCCCCATCTGATTTCACTTTTTTTCTCACTCCAGCTGAGAAGAACACCTTTCTTTTTTATTGGCATGTTCCAACTTGCAGATTCTTTGATGTTATTTTTGAGTTAGTTGCAGTTCATTGACTGAAGCACATCAACAGAATGTATGACATTATTGAAAGTGTTAGAAGCGTTGAACTCCGGACTGCCATCAGAAAGATTGCAAAGGAGGTCTACGATTATATGATATTGGGTGACAAATGCCCATAATACTCAACTGTTAAAAAGTAGTGTGCCACATTGTATCTTGGAGATTTTGAGACCCAAGTTACATCCCGGTAAATCTTCAACAGTCTTAACTCCTGAAACTGTTGATAACGTTCTTGTTCTGATTTTGGATTATCAACAAATGACGTTTGAAAGAATATCTAATATATTAGAAATATCTTGATCAAAACATGGAAGTTTCCATTAAAAGAGACACTAAAAGAGAAAATGGCTAAGGAAGCTGTGGGAATATGTTCTCCTTTTGCAAGACAATTCACCTTACAAGACAATGAATGATTTGAAGAATTTCAGGTTTAAATGCAAGAACCACTCATCCTATTCGCCCGATGATCTACCTATTTCCTTCTTTTTTTTTTCAAACCTTAAAATGAGTTTAAAATGAGAACATTAATTGAATACGTCGGTGATTATAGCAGTATGTCAATGATCAAAAATCAGAATGTTTTGGAAGAGTTTAAAATTTTGAGAATTGTCGTAGCAAATGTGCTGAACTGTAAGGTGAATGTATGGCATATGTTTCATAGCACATTTTGATCAGATCAAGAACTTTTCAGCACCTACTCATATCGATTAAATTTTATTATATTTATTCAAAACGTTCTATCATATTTATTCATTGAAGTATTTTCCTAACTTTCTTTCACACTACGCCTATTTCAACATAATGTGTGCATGACATCAAAAAATAACGATTTGGTTTTTGATTCTTCGAAAAAAAAATTAATATCTAGAACCTATGAGCAGCAAATTTGAGTTGCATGAAGTGAAATAAGTGATTGCTTGAAAAATATTCTTGGTGTGTAAAAATGTTTTCCTAGCTAGATTGCTTCATATATCGCATTTGCAAGAGAAGGATGGACATTGTCATCAATCAAAATGATGGTTAACTTCCTGGTACAGAAAATGCTCCCTTTTCTTCAAATTTGTCATTCAAACGAGCCAATTGCTCCCAGTGTCGTTTCGCAATAACATTTTGTCCAATTTTCAGCAATTCGTAATAATGAATTATGATTCCCATCAAACAGACAAGAATTTGCCTCACAATGAATTTTCAATGTCTGTCTCTAGCTACGACTTTCTGTGCCCCATAAAGATTTCTGTGTCTGCCAAGAAAAGAAAGACAAACCTTTAGACGCTTACCAATATTCGTTTTCGTAAATTCCAAACTTCTGAATTTATCCTAAGACTTATTTGACTGGCTTTACATGCTTCAAACTTCAAAGCTACTACAAAGGTGCAAAATATAACATCAACTGAATATTAATTCGGATGGATTTACAAAAGCACATTTCATTCAAACTTGACAAATAATACAATTTTTACTGTGATTTTCTTTTTTTTTTTATTCATTTATTGTTGTCTGAACACTTAATATGGAAAATAGCATGAAGAATGACGTCTGATGCAGTTTTATATTTTGGTAAAATATTCTATTAATAGTCCTTAATATACATTGCATGATAGGATGTGGAAAAAAATAGGACTCGTTTATAAATTAAACATGTTTCATTTTTATTTAAGCTTCATCAATGAGTGAAATATAGAGGAAAAAAAACTGATATTTTTATTTTTGCCTTGTTTGTTCTTCATTGGTTAAGCAGCCGTCACGTGGTATCTTTCCCGTCAAGCAGCGTTCGTGTGTATAATCGATGTAAGTATATCATAATTCTAGTTTGTCTATTCGGGATTTGGATGATAATGTTTATTTGTTTGTCTCGCGTTATTAGCCGCTTGTACTTTTACCTTATTTTTAAAAAAATTAATGGATTCATGCGAATATTTTTAATGTGGATGATATTATGTGTATGATATTTAATATGGGCGATATTTCACTGTTTCACATGTTTATAAATTATGGTTTACTTCATACTTATAGTTTTATAAAATGTATCAGATTCTCTAAGTATTACCAAGTTATTGAAACTGCAAGAAACATTACGTCGCGATTAAAACGGTCGTAAGTCGTAATTACGGGCTGGGCATATAGTTTACAAAGACAAATGTTTTGAACAAAAAATTAGTGACAATGTCGTTTTAATGATGACAAAGTTATAAAGAAAACATTAATGGGAAATGTAGGCTCCATGTTTTCATTTATCAACTTTGTTCTTCAAAATTAAAGTACAATCATATTTAATTCAATTATTAATTGAAAAATATTTTAATTATATTCACCATTTTTTGCAATATGTTTTAATTATATTCCCCATTATTTGCAATAACTTTTAGCTTCAATTTTGAGTAAAATTCCCCAGATTTAGACGCGAAAATATTTTCGATGAACTCTGGAATTTGCTTTTTATTAGAGAATATATTTTTCCAGTCAAAGCGTTTTTCCAATGATCAGTGAATATTACGGATTGGCTAGAACAGAATAAACAAACTTTCAATTTTTTTTCTTGTGCTATTTTTGCTGTGTCCCACCTTACGTTGCACAGGAGAACAACATTTTTCCTATTAACAAGCAAAAGGCGCTTTTCTACCTATTATGGACATGTTACAGCTGCTGGACTTATAAATTTGAATGTAGTATTTCATTGTATTTTAAGTGCTCTAAATGAATAATGCACAAAATTAACTTCTTCCATGGAGCTTGGATTTGGTGTCGGCTGTGAAAATTTATCCTTGTAAATCCACTGCCTTTTGCTTTGAGCATTATCATATGCAACACATTTTTCATCACTTGATATGATATATTTAAGGAACTGTTTGTTAGGCGGATACATTCGTCATTACAATTCGTTCTCAAAAACGGAAATTACATATGACTGAACTTAATAGTTGTAGAACTCTTTCATCATTGACTTTGAGTGCCGTTTATTTATATGAAACAGGTTGCATAAGAATAATATTCCAAAGTTTGTCTTTGCTGATAAAACCACCAATGACAATCTTTCTTTTTAGAATTCTCGCAAATTTAGAAATCAAATCATGGTTGGGTAAACAAACCCGCTACTAGATCAAATAAATGTCTTTGAAATACATTTTATTCAGATAGTCATGCATTTTCTTCACTGAATGTGATGGAGCATTGGAGTCCATTTTCTGAAAGCGTTTGATTTCTTCTTGAACTATGGCACCATGCGTGCCTTAAACACCAAAGTAATTCCCGATGAGCAGAGCATTTACCACCTATAATTACAGATCAAAACAACCCTCAACTTTGTTGGCATCTCCACCTATGATGTCCTTTTCAGTCAGCAGTCATCCAGCCTTTGTTCTATCTATTTAACTCATCGAGATTAGCATATCATTCGTCGGTGAAAGAAGTATTTACTTAATTATAGCGATAAAACATGAACCGGTTAATAATAAGAGATTCAATTTAATATTAATTTTTAAGAAAAAAAAAATGAAAATTTGTTTGTTTTATGGGGTTCTTTTCTTTCGTTCTTATGCAAAGAAAATAACTAATAAACAAGATTATTGGACAATACGATAAAAAGGATGCAATTATTGTTTTTACAATCAGTTACACTTTTAATCCTTAAACTGTAGGCATCATCAACAGATGTTTCATTGAACATAAGCAGATATCATCAACTGATGATTTAATTTTTTTTCCAACGATGCGGACATCTTTCTTTCATGATTCGAGTCTCAATGCCTAAATTGGCAATTCTACGATTCATGGGGTTACTATTTACTAGGATTACGTCACTTCCTGGATTATTTGCCTGCAAATAAAGCTACAACAACAAGCACAAACAAAACTGTGTCTGTAGCCATAATTCTTGAAGAGAAAAATTGAATGTTAAAAGTAGAATTTGAAGCTCGTACCCAGGATATTTTCGATGTTGTAACTCATGTAGGTGTGTATTTCCTATTTAGGACAGAGGCTGACGTTCGAGCACAAGTAAAATCCAGGAAGAAAACTAGCGTTGCAAATATTCCATTCCGCAAGTTAAGTTTCCGTTAAGTTGTAGTCAAAATAAAAATCTTCCTCATTCGCAAATCAGTCTAGAATTTATAAATGCTAAAATCCATATTTATATAAGTATTTGCAACAGTCATAAAGAATAGAATAAAAAAATAAAGGAGACAGTGGAAATTTGAAAAAACTGGCTTTAGAGTTGAATCAATTCCTTTGGGCAATCTGAAATCCATTAAAAAGGCGAGGGCCATGTCCATTATGTACTAAGTCTTCCTACTTCCTCACCAATGTAGAAATTAGTCGCCTACATTTACCGACAAAACTGACATCTAAATAAACTCAGTCGATTCACTAAATAAATTATCTTGCTGATTCGACTCTCGGTGTCGTTTCTCTCTTCTACGTTCTTTTATTTTAGTCTATTAATTCTCTCTCTCTCTCTCTTTCTCTCTTTATCGTTCTCTCTTTTTCTTTTTCTCTCTCTTTCACTTTTCTCTATCTCTCCCTCTCTCTCTCTCTCTCTCTCTCTCTCTCTCTGCAATCAAATATCGTCTGATTGTATGACTTCCTTCCTGATACATCCAACAGAGACGCAGATAAATGAACTCTGGGAAGACTTGCACTCAACTTTAGATTGACTGAAATTGCTCAGATCCACATCTCTGATTCAGACACATCCTCCTCCTCTTCATTTTTCAACCTTTTAATTATTATTATTATTGATCCACGCTTCTCTTTCACATCACTCCCTTTTCTTTTTGGTGTGCTGTTTTCTGTCTGTCTGTCTCTCTCTCTCTCACACACACACACACACACACTCACTCTCTTTTTTTTCATTTTTCTCTCTATCAGTCCCTGTATTTCACTCTCTCTCTCTTTATCTATCTCACTCTTTCGTTAACCTTCTCTTTTTAAATACATTTCTTTCTACTCTCCTTTTTACTCACCATTTTTATTACTCTATCCACTTTCTACACAAGACTTTCGATTTCTTGGAAATTATTTTTTCTTGGTTATGTTTAAACGTTTTCCTCTTTTTCAATATGACTGTGTGTGTGAGTAAACATATCCGTTCCACTTGTATCGTTCTGGTAATCTTTCACACACACAAATATATTATTGTTTTTCTCGTTTACTTTATCTTTGGTTTTCAAGCACTTCTATAATTTCTTTCTTTCATATCAATTACGTTTTATCAGTTTTCCTCTTCTGCTTTCACGCTCTCTCTCTTTCTCTCTCTTTCTCTCTCTTTACCGCTCTCTACTTCTTCCTCCTCTCTCTCTCTCTCTCTCCCACTAACTCTGCCTTTTCTCTCTGTCGGTCTCTGTATTTCACTCTCTCTTTCTCTCTTTCTCGTTCTTTTTCAATCTCGCTCTTTCGTTCCCTCTCTCTTTTCTTTTCAGTCTCTCTCTCTCGCTCTCTCTGTCACGCCCTCTCTATTTCAATCTCATTCTATCTCCCTCCCTTACTCACTCTCTGTCTTTCACTTTTCTTTCTGTCAGTCTCTGTATTTCACTCTATCTCTTTTCTCTCTCTCTCTCGCTCGTTCTTTATCAATCTCGCTCTTTCTGTCTCTCTTATTTTTTCAGTCACACTCTCTCTCTCTCTCTCTCTCTATATATATATATATATATATATATTACGTCCTCTCTATTATTCAATCTATCTCATTCCCTCTCTCCCTCTCTCTCACTCACCCTCTGTTTTTCACTTTTTCTTTCTGTCAGTCTCTGTATTTCACTCTCTTTTTCTTTCTCTCTCGCTTGTTTTTTCACTGTCGCTCTTTCTTTCTGTCGCTCTTTCGTTTTCACTTTCTCTTTCTCTCTCTCTCTCTCTTTCTCTCTTCTCTCACGTCCTCTTGATTTCAATCTATCTATCTCGTCCTATCAATCTATCTTGATCTTATCTATCTCATAAGAAGAAACAAGTCAGTGATTGGTCTTATATCTCCGGAAATCGGAGACAACTCGCCCTGAAATGTCCTGGCGGTCATTTCCAAGTGCTTGTTATTGACCAATTACTATCGCCATATGAGATCTGCCTCTACCCTCAACCATCACCAATATTCTGACCACTACCACATTCTCCACATTCCCACCAATTTGTAACTTTAGTGTCAAAGTCCAATAGTGTATATCATTGTCATTGGGGTAAGGAAGGTTTAGGGCGAGGGTTGGGGGTTTTAGTAGAGCGTGAGGGGATCTAAACTGACCCCCGAGGAGGAGTGTTATCGTTAATGGTACAGATTGGTCCGTCGAGAAGGCCATAAAGATGCTTATGGTTATGGCCGTACTCTTAATGGCTCGTGCTGTGTTGACCGGAGTTGTTAGCGGCCGAATCGACCTCTTGTTAGTAAGCAGTCTAATCAGTTCACTAGTTTGCTTGACTCTTCAGACACTAAGAATCTTACTTGACTGGCTGTACCAATAGTTTGTATATATATATATATATATATATATATATATATATATATATATATATATATATATATATATATATATACTAGCAACATGGCCCGGCGTTGCCCGTGCTTGATTCAAAAATCGTACGATTCATACAGCAATCGCTATCACTTGACTTAAAATATTTTTGCCCTTCCTTGCCTTTAAAGGAGTGCCCTTTGCCGTGCTGATGTTGCTACATGCCTTACTTCTTGCCTATCTCACACTGCGAATTTTTTCTAAGGTCTATACTAAACATTAAATCTGTTACGAAAAAAGAACTAAACAAAATGAACGCAAAACGATCAGCTTTAAAAAAGGACTCGTAACTGGAAAAACTAAATGAAAAAACAATGTTAACAACAAATACTTTTTCACGCCCAACCCAATTCTGCGGAATCAGAATCAATGTTGAGTTTAAGCAAGCAAATGAGCCAATTGGAGTAAAGTGCCATGCAGATGTAAATTTTTCCCACTTGCGACGAATGCAGCTATCGATATTTTTTTGCATGCTAGTTAACATTCGTGTCAGTCAGCTGTTGGCTCTCACGCTGGCCAATAGAATCTTCGTGCCTATTCACTCTGGCCAGTAGAAAATGGCCGAAAACTACATGAAAACTGCCGTAGAAGCATGAAAAAATCGATTATTTCCACTATCGATGGGAGTTGGGAAATGCAAAGTCGGTCTTGGAGCATGTGCATATAAATTTTGGTGCAAATCCGTCGAAAATTGCGGTCGTGCATTCGTTACACACATACATTCTGCCTTGGGAAAGTTATTAATCCTCTTCTTCTCCCTCTAGCTATGGGTAAATAGCAGGACAGACTGGGTTCTATAGCCTTGGAATGGCAACTGGTCTAGGAGAAGGACAACTCTGAATTCAAAACCTGCAGAGGGTTGATTTGGGAACCTTATGGCATGTAGTGCACCAGGTCTCTGTATCGATCCCTTCAAAAAGCTTTCAAATAATATGTACTGGTGTATTTTCTTTAAGGCTAATACCTTCCAGCACCACCACCCCCAGAACACTGACTCATGCCTTTCGTCTGACTGGAACATTGCAATAGAGAATTTCTATACTAATTTTTCGACAGCTGTCACAGTTAAAATTCTAATTCCGACACGAACTCAGTCTATATACCGGGGTTGAATAAGACTGACGAGGTTTTCGTCGGTTGAAATTTGTCTATTCCCCATATGAAGTAATTTTGGATTTTATGGTTTACTACAATTTATTTGCTCAGAATCATAAATACATAGAGCTCGTTTTCTGGATCCACTTGGATTATATACCAACGAATTTATTATCTTTACTATATATATATATATATATATATATATATATATATATATATCCAGACACCAAAGGCTCTAATGTACACACACACACACACACACACACACACATATATATATATATATATATATATATATATATATATATATATATATATATAAAACAAACAAGCAAAAACTTTCTGGTCTCTGGATCAGCAAATTTTATTTATTGCCCCTCTTATCCTTTAAAATACCGACACATTTTCCATACAAACAGTTTTGTTTTTCATTCCGACCTGGAGACATTGAAAGTCGTTGAAACGCGTCGTTTATAAGCTTTTCCACTTTGTCTCATCACTTACATCTTTATATCAGATAACTGTTATACATCCTGCATACACACACACACATATTTCTAAAGAATGGCGGATTTTTATTTATTAATAATTTGATGATTTTATTACTTAAATGTTATTTTTAGTGGATACTCTGAATATTTGAGAAATCTTATTAAAAAAAATCCTGCCAACGAACGCATATTTTCCTTTAATAAAATTTCTCGAATCTTCAGATTGGTAGACGAAAATACATAAATATACTGCTAATAAGTAAACAGAACGTCTACTCAAATATGTGTATCCACGAAAACTAAAGTTTAAGCGCATATATATATATATATATATATATATATATATATATATATATAAAGAAAGAACAGTAAGATATATAATCCAGTGTTCTTATAGATAGTTTTATTTTTACAAAATAGTGCTCAATGTAAATTTACAGAGCATTAATATATATATATATATATATATATATATATATATATATATATATATATATATATATATATATAAGGAGGGAGAGTGAGAAAGAGATTAAATCTTTCCATCAAACGAACTCTTCATTTGTTTTACATCTCATAGGCTTTTGCATTGGCAGGCTTTGTGATTTAATCACCATGACTGTACAGTGTGTACACTGAGCATTCTATTTTAACTTCAACAAATATAACTGTCCACTCACACCAAAAGATGATCAGTAAAATTCTAAGCCGACGCACAATTAATTGAACGCTCGATTTGTTCAGTCTAGAATTGATTGGCCAATTCATTGTTTACTAACTTATAACGATGTGTATAAATAATGCAATCCTTATTTTGCAATTAACGAAAAATCTGTAATTATTATTAAAATTGCATCTTTATCTCCATTTGTGGATGAGAAGAAAAAAGTATTAATAAAAATCAGAGGGCAGAAAGAAAAGAAAAATGTCGAAAAAAAGAAATGAGCGTAAAGGTAGTCCATGTCGCAACCTTCCACCATGTTTCACTATTGAAGACAAGTCTGTGTCATATCGGGCAAATGTCCAGTTTCTTTTTTGGCTTTTCGTCTCTTTCTATCTTTTCTTCGTTGATGAAATTGTATCGGTGCGAGTTTATTTCGTTAGTCAAAGTGATCGTAGTTGTGTGTGTGTGTGACGAAAACAAAGAGCAATCTCTTGTAGAACAAACCATTGCTCGGGGGTTACGAGTCGAATCCACTCTCAACACCAGAAGAATTGACCGAGTCCTTTGTTGGTGGCACGGCGTGGGTTCTGCGGCACGGTCGGAGACGTCAAGCCTGCGAGATGAGTGGGTAAAAGGACGGCAACAGAAGAAAAAAGAAACAAGAAGGAAAAGAAAGAGAGGGAGCAAAAATAAGAAGAAGAAAAAGAAGGATAATGAATGAAAAGACAAATGAGTATATAAGAGAGGGGAAAAGATGAGAGTGAAGTGAGAGAGAGAGAGAGAGAGAGAGAGAGAGAGTGGGTAGCTGCCAAATGAGGAATAAAAAGAAAAGCAAGAGAAACATAAACTGGTAGAAGAGCAGAAAATGGAGAAGACGTGAGGAAAAAATAGCGAGTAAAAGATCGAAACGAGACAGGAAACTGAACGAGGAAAGAAAAAGAAAAAATTCATACGCTAGAAAGACTAACGTAATAAAAGAGGAAATAAAAGAACAAAGAGACAGAAAGAATAATAAAAAAAAACAAGTGCAAAAGATGGAGAGAGGAAATGAATGAAAGAGAGGCTGATAGAAAAACGAGAACTGAACGTATACGAAGAATTAATGAGCGAGAAATGAGGGAAAATCATAGAAAGTAAAAACAGCAGATTAACGTATGTATGTATGTATGAAACAAACAAAGATAATGAATAAAGATAAAAATGTCTTAGTATGAAATAAGTAAGGATGTGAAGAGAGCAAAGGAAAGAAAACGGAAAACAAAAAATGTCGACAGAATAAGGATATAATATGAGAAGATAAAAAAAACGCCGGAAGGGAGGGGGAGTAGGAGGAGGAGGAGGATGAGAAATGAGGTTGTGAAAAGATAGAAATGCAATGGGAAAAGAAAAGAAATGCAAATATGCGAACGAACAATATACAAACTATTATGAAATATAAAAGAAAAATAAGTCTATAAAATTATATGAAGATAAAGGAAAAAAAGAATATATGTAAGGAAAGTAAAGAGACTGGAAAAATAATACGGAAGAAAGATATGGAGAGGATAAAAGAAATTAACGAAAGAGAGTCGGCTTACAGCCAGAAGTGGAAAACTAAAATAGAAAGCGAAGATATGAACAGTGAGAGAAGAAAGAAATAACTAAATATAAGGCAATATGTAAAAGGAAAGAAGGGGCAATATTCGATTGGTGTGCAGAAGAATAATGAACGGTTTTCTACTTCTGTTTCGCTTATTCCTAGCTCGTTTTTTGTCTGAACGCTAAAGTCAGAGAAGTTGCCGCTGGTCGAAGTTGACTACAAAACAAGTGACGATGCTGACAAGATGCAATATTCTTTTGCATTGCATTTAAGAGTATGGTTCCATGTCTCTTCGGTTCGACTCACGCAGTATTTCTTTTTCTTTTTTTTTTCTTTTTTTTTTCCTTTTTCGCTCGAAAAACTGCACAATGCAAGAGGCAAGAGAAACAGCGAGTTTATATGACAACAACTAGACGCAGGTAACGAGGTGTTTGGGAACAGAGATTTGCCTGCTTTGTGATTGGTTGAGTCAGTTATTTACTTTGCTGAAACTTACCAAGGCGTATGTATGCTTCTGTTATTGACAGGAAGAGAATATTACTTTTTGTTTGTGTCTGTGTTTGCATATATGCACACACACACGCACGCACGCACGCACGCACGCACACACACACACACATACACACGTGTGTGTATGTGTGTGTGTGTGTGCGTGTGTGTGTGTGTGTGTGTGTGTGTGTGTGTGTGTGTGTGTGTGTGTGTGCATCGTTGAATATGACAGGAAAATTTGATAAAATTTTTATTTACTTTTTCCAACATCCTTATATTTTTTCGTTTGGTGTGAGTAAAGGAGTGCAGAAATTATCCCAAATTCTTTTGGCCACTTCTTTAGCCATTTTTAAGGAGGGGGGTGATTTTAAATGTTGTCAATTTCTTTTCATGTTTGACTCTTTTTAAGATGTAGTTTGTTGTGCTGTTTGAATAAGAGTAGCGAGTTTAGCGTGACTAGAATTCGAGTTAGCGTCTTTCTATTAAGAAAAAATTCAACACACCATAGAAGACCTCCATACACCGCTGCTGAATAAGGTGAAATTTATATTGTGTGTCAGATGTTTTATTTAAGGGTCTCTCTCTAAATTATTCTTAACTAATGTTATTTTTATGTGCTTTTCGAAAGTTAATTTTAGATTTATAATTATGCCCTTATTTTTTGCCAAGACAAAAATGTCGTTGTGTAGATTCGTGGTTTATCTATTTTTTTTTTCAAACACTGTGTTTTCAATATGTAACATGTAAAAGTTAGAGAAGGAAAAACCTAATGGTTTTACCATGCATAGGTCATTAGTTTGGATGCAGGTGTTACTATTATGATCGTGGAACGGGGCTTTCATAGTAAATGCGAGGAGCAGTTTCCGAAGAGTTACTGGTAGAATTTTGGAAGGAGAGATTGTCAGATATTTGTAGATGCAGTCACAAATTATGTTGATCGTTTCTTGGGCATTGGTGAAAAGATTTTCTACATCGAGCGAAGCTAGCGTTGTTCATCATATTAAGTTTGTTTACGGACTTTTTAGTGATCTTTTCAAAAGAAAAATCCCCACTAAGATTTACATACGAATACATTGCGAAACCCCATTCCTTGACATTGATGTAAAACTGAAATCCAAAGTATTTACCACCTACCCGTATGAAAACACCACTACGAGCTCTTGTCTTCTAAACTATGATAGCCAATGCCCTGAAAGATATAAAATGGCGGTGATATAAAAAAAAAAAAACTTCCTAAATAGAGTAAACCTAAATTCTTCTTTCCAGAGAATAACTCGCAGTGAACAAAAACACATAAAACAAACATTAGTTAACAATAATTTTCCCAACCACATTATCGATAAACAAATAAAATTAATTTTATAAAAATAGATTACACAAGTAATAAAAATACGACACAACAAAATATCATCATATTTTACTGCAACCAGATGCACAATAACTATAAGCAGGACGAAGAACATGTAATAATATATTACAGAAAATGGAAAACCGCAAACCTTGTCGTCACTAATCAAAATAACGTAATCAAATCTAAATTAGCGATGACGAATATAGTGTATCAATTTCACTGTCCAGTACAAGACTGTGTTTCTTGTCAATAATCAATTACCTACATCAGTCATACCACCACCTCCTTGAGAAGACGCCTCACGTGTTACTTATCTGACCAAAGTGCCATACAAAGGCAACTTGTCACCCACAATTAAAAACAACACATAAGGAAGATTCTGGTCGATAACACTAGCTTCCTATATAGGTCCCGTTACCGAAAACATCTCGCTGTGAATGAGGCCCTTTACATAAAACTAGGTACCTCCACTTTTTCGCGGGAAAACAGCATAGCGTAATAAAAAAATGCCACAAACTTAACGAAAATAAAGTTTTATCGTCAAAACGCTTATGTTATTATTAAGATGAAAGACCAAAGTATTTTTTAAGTATTTTTTGAAATTTTTTAATATTTTCTAAGACGCTCGAAATTTTGGTTAAAATGTTCTTTTTTTTACGTCATCGCGGTGCTGTTAAAATAACATTGTTTTTTTTTTGTGCTTTTTTCCCGTTGAAAACACACTGATTTGAAAATTCTTGTAAAATTAAAGTAATTGTCCGATTTTAATGAAATTTTCGGGACTTATTCACAAATGAATGAAATTATTTTTGAAATATTTCTTTTTAGTAAATTTTGGTAACAAATTTTTTTTTTTTAAATATGTTACACCCCATTTACTTATTATCCTGAAATTTCCTTCAAAACCTTTTTATTTCCTTACAATTTTTTTTTGATTAAAGTAAGAGTCATTAGAGATGGTAAATCACCTACTTTTTTTTTTCAAATTTGTGCTAACTGAAAATCTGCTCTGAAGTGAAAAATAATGAATCCAATAAAACTATGATATTACTTAATTAGAAAAGCTTTTAATTGCTTTTGTAAATAAGTAATATTAAGGTCATTATTGCCTGAAGAAATAATTTTTTTCTGATGAATAATTAAATTTTACAAGAATTTTTTATTTGTTTTACATTTTAATTATAATAATTTATAATAGTTTAAAAATCGTGCAAAACTCTGTATTAGCCTATTTCCTTGTGATAATTAGTAATTAAGTAGAAACAAAATTTACGAGTTCAAAATTGCAAAGTTTAATAAATTTAGTGATTCCAATTTTTTTTCAAATAATTTTTTATGTTGTATTTTTCTACTTAATACATTCCTTATTTCCATGTACGGTAGACTGAAATTGCCATTATTACAAAAAGAGTTTTGTCCCTTTATTCTAATAAATAAACATAACAGTAAAACTAAAAATAAAAGGGTTCACTCAGATTCTAGTAATTTTCATTTATGGTCATCCGTAGTAGCTGTCATCACTTGTCAATCAACACATGGATCAAGTATTGGATCAAAATTACGCTACCAATCGTTAATAATTCGTTGTATATTTCTTTTTTATGCTATAATTAAGTAATATTTTTTTTAAATCAGATTAATTTAACATTAAATTTTCTAATTTTACTAAAATGACGCGTCAGAAATTTTTTTAAATATTTTTAAAATCGATAAATTTGTGTTTGTTTACAAATTTCTTAAAATTAAGAAAATGGCGGTTTTTAAGAAAATTTAAAAATTTGAAATTAAATTTGACATTCCAACGTATGTAGTTTCTATCTGCAATATACCAGAATTGTTTACTTAATGGAAATAATAAATTTAATGATTCAACTTTCAAGTAAAGCTAAAATGAAATCTTCAAGCATATTTTTTCATTTTAAAAAATGCATTTTAAACTTAGGTATCGATAATTTATGCCGAAAAAGTGGAGGTACCCACATAAAACACCTGGCACCCAGTATAAATCTCACTTTATTCAGCAGCGGAAATGACGTGTTGAATTTTTTTAAATAGAAAGATACCAGCTCTAATTCTAGCCACGCTCAACTCGCGAAGCTTGGAATAAATGCTACTACTATTCAAACAGCACAAAAAACTACATCTTAAACAGACATAAAAAGAAATGAACAACATAAAAACAAACTGTTAGGAAATATTTCACAAAAGTTATCCCCCTTAGACGGGAGGGATGAAAAATAAAGGGTTTTGTTACCGCCCCAGTTTGAAGGACAGAACATTATGGGTACAGGGAGTTCGGCCATGACACCAGGGTGAGCTATACAGATCTCCAAGACCCACATCTTATCATTACGCATCCAGTGGCTCCACTCACCATCCGAAATATATTTCAATTAATAAAGTCTGTAGTCCTAATAAAGTTTTGTTAGTAGTTTATCCTCTTGTTTCATATTTTCTTCTTTCTTCACATCACCGCATTTCACCACCCTGGGGACATAACCGCATTTCACCACCCTGGGGACATAACCGCATTTCACCACCCTGGGGACATAACAAAATTGACGACAAGGTACATCTGAACAACGCGGACACACACAAGGATGGATTCAACAATTCAGCAACTCTTACAATAAAAACTACGCTTGATGGAATTATTCTTTAAGAGATTTTCAAAAATAAAAATAAAAAAATATCCACATCAACAGAGACGGTGGCGCGTTAATCGCGGAGTTCCACTATGACCCAGCTGATAAATAGACATGGTTGCACGATTCGAGGATCTTTTCAGGGTGGAATTTAAAGAACAGCCGTCGACTGGAAAATCAGGCTCCTTTTACGGAAACATGAACCCTCTGAACACGACCACTATGCAAACTGCATACACAGGCGACTACAATTTCGACGAAACAGATATTCGATGAGAACTTCTTTTTTAACAAGCGGTTTAATTGCCTTAATATTACAAAGTGTAACTCCGTCGATTTTGCTACGTATGCTGGCATCATGAACAAAGAATGTGAGAGATTTAAAATCACCTCAGTCACCGATGCACAGTTTAAGTGTTTACTCTTTGTATGTGTTTTGAGGTGGACATTCACACGAGGATTTTATCCAAAATTAAACAAAATCCTGACATTACTCTGCAGCAAGTTGCAGTGGAGTGTAAACGACTTGTGAATCTTAAACACGATTCGACTATGATACAACAGTCAGTACCTTCAACAACAGCAGCAGTCAACACTGTAACGCAGTACTACACCACCGGGTTCGACAGACAAGAAAACTTGCTGGAATTGTGGCAGCTGGCATTTTGTTTGGTATTGCCCATTCAAGTTACATCGCTGTCGAGAATGTTACCGAATGGGACACAAAGAGGAATTCTGCACCCCACCATGGTGCAAACCAACACGCAACACACAGCAGCCACAGAACAAATACAGTCAGCGTATACAAATTACACGCACAGTCTGGTAGCAAATTTTCTCCCGAACTCAAACAGGTAGAACTGAATGGCTGTCTTGTTCGTCTACAAATTGACACAACCTCTGATATCTCAAACACTATAGAAAACCATAGGCCAGTCATGTAGCGCAAAATGCACCCAAATATTATGTCCATATCACGGGCGAATTACCATCACACTCAAGGACAAAATGGTACCTGGATTTATATACATTTCAGATTCTAGTCACAGTCTATTGGGACTTGATTTTATTGAATCACTGGGTCTTTTGAACACTCAATTCTATCCAGACCTTCATCTCACACATTTCGACCCAACACAGAATATCATGGTGACAGCTGATGCTTCAAGCCATGGTGTGGAACCAGTGATCTCACACGTATTCGTAGACAGAACTGAGAAAGCCATCATGCATGCAACTAGGTCCCTGACAACTACTGAAGGTAACTACAACCAAGTGGAAAAGGAAGCTTGCGCTAATTTTTTCAGTGAAGAAAAACTATAAGCTGCTATTCGGACGTTCTTTCATGCTTCTGACGGGCCACAAGCCATTACTTTCTGTATTTGGCTTAAAAAAAGATATCCCTGTATACTCAACTAGCCAATTACAACGTTGGGCGACAATATTATTGGGGTACGATTTTAACATTTAGTACCGCAAGACAACGGAATTTGGTCAGGCTGATGCCTTATCACGCCTAATCAGTACACAAACAACGCCAGACGATAATACGATTATCGCTGCTATCAGCGCTGAAGACGATTTCAAATGCATGCTCACTGATTGCATCATAACAATTCCCGTGGCAAGTGCTAACATAAAATGGGAAGCAAAACAAGACTCAATCATACAAAAAGTTATAAAGCTTCTCTGCAACACTTTCAGTGTGACTCCCTATCGGTTATTGATGATTGTCTGATGTTCGCATATCATGACGTTGTTCCCACTAAGCTCAGACAGACTGAAATAACTACATTCAGGACACCATAGACCGCTGTGTGGTCTATTAGCCTAACATAGACATAGACATAGACATAGACATAGACACAGAATATACCGTTAAGAGTTAAATCCAATGCATGGAAGCACAGAAAAATCCACCTCGGATTTTTGACACACGCTCGACATACCCAGAGTGACCATGGTCTCGGGTGCACATTGATTTTGCTGGCCCTATCAATTTTTCTGGCTGTTGTAGATGCCCATTCCAAATAGCCAGAAATCTTTCCGATGTAACAGACGGACACTCGTTCAACAATTGCAATCCTCAAACGACTATTTAGCCAACAAGGCCTGCCTGAGACACTAGTCCCTTGACAATGGGTCACGATTTATATCGGAGTTATTCCGTCACTTCTGCATCTCATGCTGTATCACGCACATCTGGGGACTTAACGTAAACCCTCTTGAAAATGGCTAAAGTGGCCTAAAGAGCTTGGGATAATGGACAATGCGGACAATTTTTGCACTCCCTTACTCGCACTAGACGGAAACATTGTAAGAATGTTGGAACAACTAAATAAAAATTCACAAAATTTTCTTTGTCTGTCATATTCAACGAACCATGTTTGAAAGATAGGTTGCTGCCCAAATATACATTATATATATATATATATATATATATATATATATATATATATATATATATATAATATATATATATATATATATATATATATATATAAGACAAAAGGAAATATTTCCATCTTAAATAAATCTTTATTCCTATTGTCTTTTTAAGGAGATATTTTATTTATATCTGAATTATTACACACACATACACACACACACGTACGTTCGTAATGTATGTTATATGTTGAAATATTTTTAAATTTACACACACGCATTCAGTGTTGGAACTAACCATCATGTGTCCGCGACCAAGGCGAGTTTTCAAGTTGGAGGACATCGGCTGTGGTCTAACTTGAAGAGGGGTGGATTTCACCAGGTCTACTTTGCATAAAACACGCTACACATGAATAAATATCTACCGAGACATGTGGATGGATCTGATCAGCTGCTCACCTAACCATCACACCTGGCAAGGGTTATATATATATATATTAAAAATTACTTCGCCTATAAAAATAAAGACTGTTCATTATAAAATGTTTTTAGATATAAATAGTGTGGATATTGGAATCAACACTGGAACATGACGGTTATTTACGCTCCAAGCGATCTTCAGACCATGTGTCACTACTATTTTCACTGGGGGATTAAAGGAAATGTAAGGAGAAAACTGGCGCATCCTAATATTTATTTTCTTCTAGGGTTAATGTTTTCGGTTAAATATGGCCATGACCTTTAGTTTGTTTATTTTATTTGTTATTTTTTAAGCTTGAAGGCAGTGACCGTTTCGTGATCATTCGTACTTTGTTCTGTGTTTAATAGTTGAAAGTAAGATTATTATAAGAAACTAAGTCATATTTTAACACGAAAGACAATGTTTACGCGATAATATTATTATTGGCCATTCCTTAAAATTTTCATCTGTCTCCCATTAAATGATGTTTTTAACTTCTTTACTGTTTCGTATTTAACATTACATGTTTCACTTGATTTTCAAAGGATCCTATTTGTTTGAATATTGTTTTCCATTCTCATATACATCATGTTTCTTTATGTTAGACCTCAACCTTTCTATTGGGTTAATACATAAAGGGAATGGCAACATTCTATTAATTTAGTATCTTTGTAACATTTTTGGCAAAATGAGCAATAGCCCGCTTTACAGAATGTGAATAGAGCATAGCCTTGAATGAATATACAAGGACTCAACTTACGATAGAATTCTGTTCCTACGATGCGTCGTAAGGTGATTTTCCGTTAAGTTTGAACGTAATCGCGATTTTATATGAATAAGCACTTACGTCAACCACCTCTACTAACGTAGAATATAAACACATTTATATGACGTATGACTAAAAATATAGATGGACATAATACATGAAATTGCTTTAAACTGCTTGTATATTTATTACCAGTGATGTCCTTGGCTCTCATTGGATGAGATGACGAAGCATAAGGTCTTGTCTCTCTTGCAGTACGCAGAAGTAACATTAAATCTGAGGAAGAAAGAAAACAAACTCACGTTAGTTTTTTCTTTTTTATCAGTAATTCACGAACATATAATTTAACAATAAAATATCCTCATCTCTTATAGGGAGACTCAATATATATAGACATATGTACATGCTTGAAGGTACATAAAACACAACAAGGAGCGCTTAACAATGTCTAATTTCATTTCCATGTTGATGGCTTTCCTTTTTTTTCAAAGCACCGCCATCAGAAGAGTTTACACTATGCTTGAGAGCCATAATGAAGGCTAATAAGTTTCCATAAACACAAGACAAACGAAAGAGATCGAATGCACAACAATCCAATTTTGTGTACAACCAAGAACTAACCCACACCGCCTATCTTATTCTAGAGCTGTATTCTTTCGCTGCACAATGTAATTGTCCGCCACGCCACGTATTTTTCCATCACGCCGTTTGTGTCGTATGTACAATGCAAACGGCACAAGTCGAAACAAGATTAATGGAGATTGTGTCGTATCGTAACCACGAGTCGTCGTAGATCGAGACTGTTGTAACCCGAGGACTTACTGCACTCTTTAGCTTAAATCTTCTTGGTTGTGGCGTGTACCACTCAAAAATAGTCTTGTCCGTGAACTTAAAATAAATCTCTGCACCTATTTTACTGCCAACAACACGAGCCCCAAATATTATTCCGATTCACCTTTGTTGTCTTCTAAATCATGCTAGTTATAGTCAACTATCCATGAAGAACCAAACCTAGAGATTAAGTCGATTCAATATACAGTGTAACCCGGATATAAGAGAGTTGTCGGGACCGGAGAATAAGTCTCTTATATCCGGGTTTCTCTTATATCCGGGTTTGGTCTATTATATATACATTAACACAGGCTCTAATTTGGTACCAGAGAAAATCTCTCTTATATCCGGGTTTCTCTTATATCCGGATCTCATGTGTCCGGGTTACACTGTAGTCGCTCCGATTTCCTCACAAAATATTGCTGTTGAAAAATCAGTTTTCATATAACAGCTGATACGTTTCTCTTTGATATTTATTTAAAACTGACAGTTGGTTGCTTTCATAACTTTAGACCAGTAGTTCAAATTTTTATTCCTAATTTAATTTGATGGACCCTCATAACCATTCGATGAAAAAAAAAAAAAGTTTATTTTATTTTTTACTAATAGGTAAGTTTAGGAATTGTATTGTAGAAATAGTAAATGTATATGCTTTATTTTGAAGTAAAACCAATTTAATGAATATAAACTTGTGTTTAACAACTAAATTCTATGGAACATTTATGTACACTAATACATATATAGACCTTCAGATTGGATTGTTTTGCCGGAAATTGCACTTGCTGCTGAAGAGGTTAATTCCATTAATTCTTACTTTATATATAATCCTTATATAATTTATATATTAAATTAATTTTATTAATAATATTTTTAAAATATTTTGTTAATTAATTTATATTAATATTTTATAAATTATAATCTTTATATATATATATATATATATATATATATATATATATATATATATAGTCCTTCTTTTCAGTTTTTGTTCAAATTTTACGTTTAAAACTTTCGGTAGAGTGAAAGTGTCGATAACTTACATCACTTGATCTCCTTTTTCTGATAGTTTTAGAGTTGTTTTTCTATTTTTAGTATTTTAATATAGCATAGATTACTGTAGAAATTCCAATTCATAGTTGTAACAACCGTTCCAATGTGAAATTGTCGCCCGAGTTGAGAACATTCGCTTCAGACAATGTTTGTAATATTCTATATCTTTGCTTTCTATTTATTATCACAATATCATCTTCTTGCTTGTCTTTTTCGTTTTTTCTTTTTTTTTTTTTTCTTTCCCTTTCTTTCTTGCTGGTCAATCCACTTTTCTTGCTTATTACCCTTTTCATTTTGCTTATATCTCTTTCGGTGACATTCATCAAAACACTTTTTTTTTTTAATTTTTATCCTGCAATTGTCTTCCTTTTTTCTTTTTTTTTTTTTTTTGATTGTTTTCCGATCTCTGTTTATTTTACAATTTTCAACATTGTGTTCAATAAATTTGTAAGATTTTGCTTTTCTTTTGAGGTTATATCTTTCACAAGACCTATCATAATCTTTATACAGCTGAAATTTTTAAAAAATAAATATGGAGAAAGATACAATTATATTTACTTACAATATCATGAGCAAAATCCGTATTAAAGAAAAAAACAAATAAGTTGTAAGTATTTTTTAATAAAAAACAGTTATAAATGCTGAATATTCATATCATACATTTAGCATATGAATATATATCCTGAAATATTTACCAACAGCTGATGATATATTCCAATTTCATTTAGCAAGCGCTTCGTAGCCGAGGGGTTAAAGCCCACCGAATAAGACGTGGGGTTCCTCCTACAAAGGGTGATACGGGTTCGAATACTACCGGAAGGGAAGACACATCATTATTAAGCTTATTAAGTATGCAAGGCAGTAGACGAAATAAATACTGTATAAAATAAACGGAGCGTCTACTCAAACATGTGTATCCACTAAAAATATTGTTTGCAATAATACAAATATATCGGATTAAAAAATATATAACATCCCGTAATTCTTTAGAATCTTGATAAATCATTTTGTTTAATCTCTTGATATGTTGTTCAATCGGTTGTATTAGGTTGGTGCAAAAATAATTTCGTTTTCTAACATATGTTACTATGTGAGAAAACGACATTATTTTTGCACCAACCTAATATATTAGTGTCAATAAATATTTGAGCATCTATGTCACGCAAAATGCATTGTTATTTACTTATATTTATTATTCAATAAGTGGAAGAGTTTGACTATTTATTATAGATAAACACACACTCATACAAATATGCGTGTGCGTGTACGTCCGTTTATGTTGGCACGCGTGTGTAGACGGTATTGTTTTTTATTGTTCTGTAGTTAAACGATGGCAATTTGAATCATTATTTTATCTCTCTCTCTCTATTTCTCTCTCTCTCTCTCTCTCTCTCTCTCCCAAAATTTCCTTTGATCGATATAAAAGCACTTTTCGAGACACTGGCCCGCGTTCACCCAGCCATTGTTTTTTTCATTCACTTCCAACTCAGTGCAAATGGCACGTTGCTCTGCTAAGATCTCCAACACCAGAAGACATCATCGCTCAGATTTTTCTACACCTTTACATTTCTGTCCAATAAAGAATGATAGGTTTGTGCTCTGTGCAGGCGTTTCTCTATATATTTTATTGTGTGTCTGTGTGTTGTATTTCTATGGTATATAATAGGCTATGGTATTTATGGACGAGTTTTTTTTAACTGATTCTAGTTTTCTTATCAAATCGCGAAATGAAAGTTTCCTTCAATGGCCACACTTCTCGATCGTTTTACTAATTAATATTCTTTTAATCCTTAGACCTACGTTGTTCCCAATTTTCATCAATGACTTTCCCGCAACTATTTTTACTCCTGTCTTAATATTAATAGTAACATCAAATTAGCAAATGACCTGCAATTTATGTCTATATTTCTGAGTTGAATTTATTATAATTATTTACACTATTTCCATTGTTCGGACTGTTATCCTTGTCTTTGTTGCCATATTCACGACGTTTCGACCGTTGTACGCTCAGGCCTTCTTCAGGTGATTGAAATTTCGAACCGAAACCTTTATTTTCATCCTCCGTAGTCTTCCCTTTCATCTCCATTCACCTCTGTAACCAGGTATTGAACTCACAACTCTTTGGGTCAAGTTACTGATTCAATCGACGCGTTATTCCACTGAGCCATGTGCCCTTGAGGACGTCAGTTTTTTTTTTTAATCTTTGGAACTCATAAAGCTAATGTTGCACTTAATATTTTTTACCAGAGCTCATATTATAATTTAATGTTACAGTAATTCCCCAACTAAGGTGGGTGTTCCGTTCCAGAAGGCCTGCAATAGGTGAAAATCCGCGAAGTAGAAACAGGATTGGCTAAAGTGGTTCATCAGGATATTGTAATGTATATTTTTTAAATTATACCTTTATATTAAATCTTTTATAAAGACTCCACGCACTCTTTTAAAACCTTTCTACACGCTTAAACACTTTTTAAATATTTTAAAATCAAACTTACCTTTAGAAACACCCATTACAGCTCTTCTAAAGACAGCACTTCAGCAGCTGCTTTGTCAGGTGGCGCAATAACTTCTTCGTATTTTTATCCTGTTCTCTAACTTCAATTACCGCGGAAAACAGTAACTGTCTATTCTGTTTTTTTTTTCGGTTGAGGAATGTAGTGATGGCCAGTTGCTGGTGCTGTTTTTTCTTTGGTGAAAGGAGGAGGATTTTATAAAGTTTCTTCAATGAGACTTAGACTTTATAAATTTAAGCGCAGTACCAAATATAACAGAATCATCTACATGCAAAAAAGGCTAAAATAATGGAAGCCTTATTAAACAAAAATTCAATAATATCAACTATGAACATGGACACAATATCTTGACCGTGTTTTGAAAATGAAAACATTATATAAATACATACAAACAACAAACTATTTCTTGTTAACAGTTAATATATTTCAACCTTGAAAATGGCTAAATGTATAGCCGAAAGCGCTCGGATAAAAAGAACAGTTGGACAGTTTTTATATAATTTATCATCCGAAAAGAAAAACAAAATTATTAGATCACATGAGAAATTGTATAAAAAAAAACTAAATCAAAGCACCTTGTCTGTCGTATTTAATGAAATGTTCATGAAAGAAGGATTACTGCCTAAACACACACACACACACACACATATATATATATATATATATATATATATATATATATATATATATATATATATATATATATATATACTTGCATTCCTAAAGTTATACGTAGGACATCTCTATTGTGTATTATGACCCCTTTATTATTTATATCCTCTCTTGTTTATTATGACTCCTTTATTATGTAGGATGCCTTTATTATGAATTATGACCCCTTTATTATTTAGGACCCCTCTATTGTGTATTATGACCCCTTTATTATTTAGGACCCCTCTATCGTGTATTATGACCCCTTTATTATTTAGGATCCCTCTATTGTGTATTATGACCCCTTTATTATTTAGGACCCCTCTATTGTGTATTATGACCCCTTTATTATTTAGGACCCTAGCGATTTCGCAAATAGTCGGCAGTCTACAGGAAGGATATATTGAGAGATATTCACATCTCTTTAACACTTGAAAGTGTAGAATCTTCTTCAACACGCCCCATTAATACTCAACTGAACCCATGTCTCCAGAATTCTCTTTAGATTAATTCTGGGTAACTCTGCCACGATGACACGAATCGTTTTTGGGGTACATGAAGTCCAGCAATGGGTGAAAATGGTCAAGAACCAGTGGCACTTTTCGGCCACTAGTCAACGATATCTTTAGATGAAAATGAACCCCAGCCACACCACTGTAAGTTCCTCACCAGACTACACGGTAATTTATTGACAAGTAGGGTCCAGGGTTTCGTCGGGTCTGCAACACACAAGAACCTTATTTTAAGCTTAAACCAATTAGAATCATGTTCCAAAGTTGCAAGTATCAAAATTCAAAATTTAGTGGTAATGGCTGCTCGATTAATGATGCTGGTAATAAATGCCGAATGTTTCCTTATAAGGAAATGGCTACTATTAGCATTACCTCAATCGTGATACCTAAGTTCAGTTGGATTTTTAATTCATGAAAATTTATTACACTAATTTATTGCTCGCTGAGGGTGAAACTTCATTTTCGAAAAGCAGTTTCAATTCTTCAAAAAATTGACTTAAAACGTTTTTCTCTGTCCACTGTTTTAGTTTTTTATTCGTTATTTATGCAGGTAGTGTAACGGACATCGGTGCCAAAAATGAAATCGGCGAACGGTGTTCAAATATCAAGCTTGTTCGTTGTATTCACTTTTCACACAAATACTCTTGGAAAAAAAACATGAATCGATCTCTTCTATCCTCAGCTACGGATTAAATAACAGGGTTAACTGGGCGATCTAACTTTGAGTGGTAGCTAATCTAAGAAATATAATACATCGAATTTCGAACTGTGGAGAAAGCAATAGGAAATCACTCTTCTATCTTTCCCAAGAAGTGCTGGTAATTGAAAAATAATTAAGAACAGGAACCTGTGGAGAAGAAAATGGGAAACCACTCCGCTATTTTTCGCAAGAAGTGATGAAACTCCTCAGATTATAAAGAAATCTGTGGAGAGTCATGATCGCCTATGTGCTGAAGGAACATGGCTAAAAAGAAAAAGTGAAATGAACTTCCTTTGCCAGATTTGATTTCCAAACACTCTTCCGTTAATGTTAATGAAAATAATCATTGCAAATCGTTTGTTTTTACCAAACCGAATGACACACATCTGACAAGCACTAGACTGATTATTGTTCAGACGAGATGATGTTTTAAAAAAAAGCAAACGTAAATTAGTCTTAATGAGACTCTCTCATTCTCTCTCTCTTTCTCTCTCTCAATCTTTCAATTTCCTTACAGTTTTCATAAATCCTGTATTCTCCTAACATTTCAAAATGGCTAATCGATTTCAATGAAAATCTAACCAAAGAGTTAAATATCTGTATTCATTCTTTTATTTACACCGACATTTATTTAGTTTTACCTTTTGTCAAATTTGCAATTGCTTTTCTTCCTGAGCTCAGAAATGCATATTTTGGCTTATTGAAAAAAAAAAGAAAAGAAAAAAGCAAGTTAACTAGTGTATTTTAATTGGAGCAAAAGGCTTTTTAAATCCTTAACAGGAAGTAACATACTTTATGCAAAATTAAAACGTTTCTATGTCATTTTATTATTCGTTTTACTTTAAATCCGCTGAATTCGAAGATGTTTATGACTTTTATCATGATTTTTCCTTTGCATAATTGTTAAATAACAAACGAGAATGATACCCTGGCGATTTGAGTGCCGGACTTTCAGCACGCAGCACATTTTATTATGTTATGGGTTAATCTTACTTACGTTTCAAATTTAATTACGCAGCATTTAAAAGTGCGCACAGCCATTCCAAGTGATTAATGGTTTACATAATCCTTGATTTCCGTGGCGCTGAATTTCCGAAAATGAATTCATTTTATCACAATTATCGCCACATTCAAAGCACAAAAGACATTTTAATCACTGTTAAACAAAACAATAAAATGTAGAATCATTTTTATTGCAATTAAAACAACTGTCACAGTCGGATAAGGTTTCTACCTCTTTAAGATGAGATACATTTTTTAAATAGCTTTTTAAATTTTCTTCTTAATTTATAAATGTACTTATTTCTTAAAGATAACAACGTTGTTATTTAAGAATAAATTGATTTTACAAGTTTTATTTAAAAAGAATTATTCTATTCTCACTGAAGATAATTACAGATTGAATATTGTCTGAAGTCGAAGTGAATAGAACGTGTTTGCTAAATTTGTTCTTCTCCAAAGGCAGTAACAGACAATGACTTACACTTTGCCTTGTAATGATAATGGTAATCGTGAGAATAGCCGTTTCCATACAGCTAACATTTGGCATTTATTGACCAACAATTAGCGTTATTGTCAGTTGAATTTAGAATATCTTTCTCTTAAAACAGAAAAATTAATTTTACAAGTCCACTGTTTTCGTTCTTTCGAGTGCTGAAGAGTTTTCCTACTAACCAAAGATATAGAAAGTCAACATTTCAAATTATGTCTTTATTGTTATTTAGTCAAGTTCTTTGTGGTTCAGCAGCGATAGTCTATAGGACAGCGATTCTCAATATTTTTACTTATGTGAGACCTTTGAAATAGTTTTCATGTCTCAGAGAACCACTGCATAAAAATTGTTATATACCATTATCAATATCTCTTTTATATCTTTATCGTAGTTCACATAGAAAAGATAATATTATATGAAAACCGTGCTTGCATCATGTGCTCGAGTAAGTCAATCAATTATATATGAATCTGCCACATACAGTTCCTGTCCATTTATCGGTGAAGGCGGTTTCACACTGACGCCATATTGCCATTACTAAATACATTCCCCAGTAAAATTATGAATATAAAATTTTAAAAATTAGTCTATTTATCACTCTTTCTCACGGGACTCCTCGCACTTTTTGCAGAACACCAAGTTTTCGAAGAATACCAGTTGAGAAACAACAGACACATGAAAAACTGAAGCAGAATTTTTATATAAAAATCATTTATAAATAAAAATATTATTTACGCCTTACAAAACCCATCAACCAATAAATTACTGAAGGATAATCTGTTTTAACGCGAGTGGATTTTGCACAAAATATTAAGAAATAGAAATTTAATAATGAATAAATAAATAAAAAGTTTAGTGGCTTTTCGCAGGAGTAAAACCACACTGTAAGTATAAATATAAATCTATTGAATTTATTAAGATATAATATCTGTTAATAAATGCAATAGATTTGTCTTACTCCTGATATGTGAATTTACCTCTGCGAAACTTTGAGTAGGGAGATAAATCTTTAAATTTTTTATTTATTTAAAAAATCATTTAGAGAAAATCAATTCTTAGCGAAATTTGAAATGATAAAAAATCTTTATGTAATTTGTATACCGTCAAGATTAACTGAAAAATTCTCTCCACTGACTGGCATCTACTTTCATTCTACTCAGCCAATGTGACGACGATAAGAAATAAACTAACAGTTTTAGTACGTTTGACTGGCAACAAAATGTGCTAAACTGTTTTCTCCATTTTTAATAAAAATTTAACACATTTACTGCTGCCATGGATATATTAGCCGTTGCATAATACCATCAACGTTTATGTTGGAGTTGCCATTATAAATTGTGATATAAGACTACTTATGCTTTATTCTGGTAAATAAAATAAATTATTAAACTATAAAGAAGAGTACTAAGAAACGCGTGGGTTTATCCCACTTGTCTGCCAAATAACTTCTGCTAACAACCGCTAGAGGGCATTGCCAAAATCAGCATATAAGAAGGACTCAAAAGTATTTTTTCTATTTTAACCGCAGGGTCACTTAGTGATAGGTGTGTTTCGTTTTCACATCAGGGGGAGGGGGGCATTTCCTCACCAACGAACCATATATCGCATTATATATATATATATATATATATATATATATATATATATATATATATATATATAGGAAAAAGGTTATAGTTGTTCCAATGAGAGAAAAATGTATATTTTTTTAAAAAAATGAGAGAAACCGCAAGTTTTTGGTTATAATGTGGGTTTGTTTTAGTATATTTTTATCATATTTCATTCTTTTTATGAAGAATAAAATATTATATACTAAAACAAATCCACATTATAACCAAAAACGTTTGCAGTTTCTCTCTTTTTTAATATATATATATTTATATATACATATGTGCGTGTATGTGTGTGTACACTCATACACACATCTATTTATTCCTTTTGTAGTCTGTCTATTTGATTTACCCGACCACCAATAATCGTACTTGGTACTGGTTTTATTTTCATTCCAGGGCTATGTAACATATTTGGGAAGTATGAATTTTTTAACTAAAAACAGCTCAGTATATCATGAAAAAAAATATATCACTGAAAACGTTTGTTTTTATTGTTATTGACTTCAATAAAACTGTGGAATAGTCGTACATGTACGTCACATGTTGAGTAATACTACACTAATCAGACAGGTAAATAGTGCTTTAAATGAGATTGAATTCATAGTAAATTTCACTTATAGGTGTTTTGATACAGGAGAGAATGTTTGGCTGGCTCTAAATAGAACATTGTTGATAATTGTTTCTCGAAATCTTAACCAATCAAAAGAGAACAGAGATAAGAAAGAGACTACACATGCAATTGGAGACTAATGGCAATGACCGGTGAGTGAAGGAAATGCTCACCACTGGAAATATATTCTGCGAGAATGGCTGTTCTGTTGTCTAACAACTGTCACATAAAAACAAGATATTCCTTTCATTCTCAATTTACCTATCTACAAGAGAAATAGCGTTACTAAACTACTCAGCCTGGCCCAAGGTTACTGTAGTGGGGCTCACATGAGGACCAACTTTACATCAGGGACAAATTGATCTGTTAAATGATTTGCATAATTAATGAAAACGAGTCAGGATCATTATAAATACTGAAAAGCTTACGTAAATAAAACATTTTATTGATACAAAAGTTACTTTTGTACATTTAATTTGTTTGCATATATATATATTGGGAAATGTTCTGTTAGGAGAAAACAATGTTTTAGCCATTAATTTTATAACAGAGCTTCAAAGCAATGTCTGTAAAATTCTGAGAGCAGAGCTTGCTTTCGGTAAAATAAATCAGCTACTTGCTGGATCGATACAAGGAACCGACCATTCTTCCGATATCTTTAACGATGGCACCGCCGATATACGAGTTCCACTTGGGGTCTGGGCTGAGTTTAAGGTCAAACAGGCGCTCAGAGCACGAGGCCACCTTGAGGAAGATCGGTTGATCGCGATTGGCAAAAGTTGTAGATCCGATCAGCGATAAGATCCGGATCAGGTCGAAAATGGTGAATATAAGGGAAGGACAGAGTCCAAAAGTGCCTCCGCATCCTTGTAGGTGACGAATTATTTTCCACTCTGCAACCCTCACAGACGAGAAATCACAAGCCTCTCGCTGTTCTATCGCTATTTCCGTGGAGAGTGTTCACATGAACTACACTCCTTACTTCCACCTTATAGCGAACCACCTTCATTTCCTCTGTATTCCTTTGGTGAGATGTAAGTTCCATTCGAGCAGCAGCTACTCACTAACCACTACACCGTGGAGTTGACTCCCAAAAGGTTGCTTTCCAGATCACTACAGTCTTGATCTATTCAAGTCTAGGGTAACCGTTATCTTTCACACATATCTGCATAAGCTGTGCCTCTTACTCTTTAACCCACGAGTGACCCCCGGACCTTGTACAAGGTGAACCTCATTGTAAAAAAAATAAGAAAAAAGTACGATTAGAGAAGGCCTCAAAATAAAAGACTATTTTGTGTAAAGAATTTACAAATATAAAGAGCAGGAATTAAGGGGTAACTTTTAATTTAGGTTTGTGATCTTCACATATCTTTACTTTCTTTATTGCGTGTTGTGTCGTCATCATCATCATGGTTAACACTAAATGCAACATTTTTTTGTCAAGGACAACAGTATTAGTATTTAATATGTTGATACATTGTGTCAGAAATTAAATATAATTTGAAAACCTCTTTCAAAGAAGAATCAGCAATATTATTAATCCTGACCTAGCATCTCGGTTTCAGTTACTTTTCCGCCGCTATAACATCCCTCTATTGTATCGCTTCTCTCTACTGTTTCTATAAATACTTTTATGGTAATTATTCTGATAAAATTTCCTCTATGGTACCTGGACTTTATGAATTTAAGCACAGTACTAGATTGGCAGCAATCATTTTACATTTGAAATGGCTAGATGTAACCATAAGTTCTATGGTAACAGTTTCTTCTCTCGCACGTGGAACTCTCTTTCGGTTTCTTGCTTCCCAGTCAACTTTGACCTTCAAAATTTAAATGCAACGTCAATCGTTATCTTCTATCTTATGAATTCCTTTTCTTTTATTTATTTATTTATCTCTCTCTCTCTCTCTCTCTCTCTCTCTCTCTCTCTCTCTCTCTCTCTCTCTCTCTCTCTCTCTCTCTCTCTCTCTCTCTCTCATTTTCTCTAATACTCAGTAACCCCCTAGTATCGTAGTGGTTTTATTGCCTTCTTTGTGGTGAAATGATTAAACAAAAATGGATATCAAAATAAATTCCCCCTACTCCCCCGGGAAAAAAGGAGAGGGGGAAGACTGGATATATGCAGCTTCAAGATTTATATATTCTTGCATTCTTACAATCATTTTCTGTATATGAATGGAATCATTAAATAATTTTGGCCTGACAACAGACTTCAATTTTCAAGAACTAATGATAAATATGAAATTGTAAGATGATAATTGTACATGACTGAGAGAAGTGAAACATATGTTAATGTAAATAGGATATTATTTCATTGAATCCTCTTAAACATCCATTAGTAAACACCACAATAAATGAAGATTCTAAGGCTATGTCATATCATTAAAGATTTTATTTTCTAATTTCTGCCATGAGTAGTTACCATTATTCACAATGTCATCATTACTAATGTTTTCATCTTTGTTGTTATCACAACGTTTCAGCCATTGTGCTCTCCGGCTTTCTTCAGGTATATTTAAAGTATACTTGTTTTATTTACAGTGGGACTAATATCTACATCTTTAGTGTTATTATAACAATATTTCAACCATTGCCCTATCTGGGGCTTTCTTCAAGGAATTTCGAACTGAAAATGTATAAAATCTACAGGAATTGATTGTTCCCGTTCTGCTGTCAATGTCTAGGGATATCTCGTCTTGTTCTTTACTCTCGTTCTTTTTTAACTGCTCGCCTTGTTTCTACCTCTCTATACTACCCGGCCCAAGAATTGAACGTACAGTTACCATGTCACCAAATTCACAATCCAACACCATAATCAACTATGCTATTATCCCTTGGAACAATCCTGAACCTAGAAATGTTTTTTCTGTCTACTGCTGACCTTGTTGCTGCTGTGATGCTTGACTGCATTCATCGCCACTATTCTTTTCTTACGGCTGCTTAAGCCTTACTGACATTTCTCTTTAATTATTAATGGCATCTCATATTGTATTTATTTCTGAGCTGTTCTTGTTCTTTCTTTTTGCTTTATTAATGTATTTCAGTACATGATTTTTCAACATCTGTAAAGTGTTTAACATTAGGGAATATTCCTGATTTTACTGCACTGAGGCGGTTATGAATATTAAGTCCCCAAGAATTGAATTATCGTTGATTTTGTAATAGACTTAAATACAGGAAATGGATAATTATTCTCACAATAGACGAAAATCAATATAAGTACATTTTTAACATGGTTGTTTCCTCCATAACCCACACACTGGATCCTTTGTTATTCCCTATAAATAACTGAGTGTACCATCTTTTAATATGATGGCGTGTGTGATGTCAGGTAAATTAAATCCCTGATCACAAGTCTAGAATTGTTTTAGAATTTCTTCCCCATTTACATTAACAGAATTCATATTTTATACTAGCCGAGGTAACTGACGTCCCCCAGGTGTACATTGTATAACCTCCCACCATCCTATACACGCACTCCCCTGTCTAGAAATGTCTGCTAACCCGCTTGCATGCATCATCTGTTGATATACTAAACTACTCCCCATTCATCTTTTTTACGGTATGTCCTTTGTAAATGTTTGTTCTTAATAAAGGAATTCCATTGATAAAATTTTGTGCGGTCGTTGCTCGGGGTTAAATTTTAAGTAGTACGAAAACCCCGATTTTTTCAGTTTTTTTTTGTGTGAATCCAATGTCGCAGGAAAACTATCAACAACTCTACATAAACCTCGTAACATGAGCTGATGTTTTGCATTAAATGCAAAGAACATCAGCTCATCCAGTAAAAATTGTGTTCGCGTGTAACTTTGCCTTGATTTTTGCAAAATATCGCACCGACCTTCAGTTTTATCGATTTACTGTCAAACTCGGAGAGCCTGGAGATTGAAAAGTTGGTCTTGATCTATTCTTAAAATTTGTAATATTTGTGTACAATTTCATCGAAATCGGTCGAGAAATATGAACGTGAATAAATAGCATACAGACGCACAAACAGACATCTTCTGCTTTATAGATATAGATTTTTACACATTCATCTTGAAACCAATAAATTTCCAGTGTATTACTACATCTTAGAGAAAGGGGGAGAAAGAAAGCAAAAGCAGAAACGTTTGCCTATCTATAGACTTCAACAGCACCACCTAACGGTGTTTGACGAAGCCAAGTGGGGTATTCATATTTATTTTTTTGCTAGCATCATGGGAAAATGTATTTCTTTTTTTTTTATTATTCATTATTTTTTTATTTATCAATTTTATTTCATTTTCCCACAAGGCTTCAGTTAAATCTTGTAGTTTTTAAATATCCCAAAATCTTGTAGTTTTTAAATATCCCAAATGTAATTTCATAATTGAGAAGATAGCAGCTCTAATAAATAAAAAGATGAAAATGTTTTTTAAAAACATTTGAAAACCAGAAAAACTTGCAACCTATTGTTATTGTTAGTAAGGCTTTCTGGATATCATGAGAAAAGATGTATTGATCTAAAAAAAAAAAAAAAAAAAAAAAAAAAAAAAAACATCTCACAGTGAGACTTGGTAAAATAATGACTAATAATAAAATGAAAAATTAACTACTAAATGTAAAGGTAGAGAAGGTTGAGTTTTCACATTTTTTATAAAAATCGACATTGCACTCAATGTTAAAGCTGGAGTTTGATGTGATAAGTATTGTCACCAAAAATTAGATTTATAGCTTTTACCAATTTTTTATGATTGACTTTTAAATATCGTTTGAAAAAATGTACAGAAATACCTATATTCCCACAGGTTTTTGCTTACAAACTGACTTTAAATGTTTACAGTTTCAAAAATAAATACAAATAAAGTTAATATCTTTTGAATCACCACAAACAAAATATTTTTTACTCTATTCAATAAATAAAAACTGTGTAAAAAATAGTAAAAAAATAGTAAAAAAATGCTACTCAGTGAATAAGAATTGTTAGATCATTTGTTAGATCATAATAAAAACAACAAATAAAATAGATAAAAGTGTATATAACACCATAATACTGCTCGGTACAAATTATTAGAAAATGTTTTAAATTTGCATTGTTTATTGGAAATTGCACCAAAAATACTGCACTATATAGCATATTACGTCATAATATAATGTAACAGTCTATTATCAAAGAAACATTGACCGTTTCTAAGACAACAATTATTATCAGAACCACAAAAATATAAACACCACCTATCCTCTAAAAAAGATTTTCCCATCAAAGTGCAAGATATAAACATTTAAAAAAAAACCATTTGCTAATCATCTAATTCTCATTTGATTTTAATCGAGGTATGCATGTGTTAAAATGCCTTTGAAAGATCATCTTAGTCATGTATACTAATCTATTCCACCAACATAGCATGTGATTCCATATTCATTTCAAATTGGGAAACTGTAAACAATATAAATGTTCAACTGGCTATCTATTGACATTTATCTCCTCTTAAAACCTACAGTGGTCAGAACATTACATAAAATTTTGGCTCAAGTACTTACCTGACATCAAACAACTTGACATCAAGAAAAACTTAACAAAAGGCTATTGCTTGTCCGGTCTAATGAATAAAACATGTCAAATAAAACACTGCTGCCTAAATAGTCTATGTTTAAATAATGTAGTCACACCCAAACAATATTCTACTTCCTGAGAAAAGCAAAACAAATGTTGTTTTTAAAATCGGATTTGTAATATGTAGAAAATCTCAAATAAGCCAATGAAAATTTTTCAACAAAACAAAGTTTGTCAATAGGACAGATTTTCTCTTGACACAGTAACTATTGTATACTTGCTCAGAAATTTCTCTTGTTTTACAAAGCTTTTTATAGAATTTTAATAAAATCCAATCATATGAAACAGCATTTTTATGCATTCTCTATTTTCTAAAGAATTGTTAACAAATGAATTAAACATTACTCTTTTAAACAAACTATCTAATAAATAAATAGTTTT
>OZ010610.1:57974674-57977174 GCA_963932145.1 Acanthosepion lycidas | reverse complement strand
GCATATATATATATACACACATATATATACAAAATAGTACATATATACATGCATATATATATACACACATATATATACACAAAATTATATATATACACACACATATGTATACACACATATATATACACAAAATTATATATATACACACACATATGTATACATACAAATATATACACACAATAGTATATATATACACATATATATACACATATATATACACAATAGCATGTATATATATACATACACATATATATACACATATATATACACAATAGCATGTATATATATACATACACATATATATACACAATAGTATATATATACACACATATATATATACACATATATATACAAAATAGTATATATATATACACACATATATATATACACATATATATACACAATAGTACATATATACACGCATATATGTATATACACACATATATATAAAAAATAGAACATATATACACGGATAAATATACACACATATATATACACAATAGTATATATATACACACATATATATACACAATAGTATATATATACACACATATATATACACAATAGTATATATATATATAGCCATATATAAACACAATAGTATATATATACACACACATATATATATACACAATAGTATATATATACACATATATATACACAATAGTATATATATATACACATATATATACACAATAGTATATATATATACACATATATATACACAATAGTATATATATATACACATATATATACACAATAGTATATTTATATACACACATATATACACAATAGTATAATTATATATGCACACATATATACACAATAGTATATTTATATATACACACACATATATATACACATGTATATACACAATAGTATATATATACACACATATATATACACATATATATACACACACATATATATACGCAAAAGTATATATATATATATACATATACACAGACACATATATATACACATATATACACACAATAGTACATATATACACATACATATATACATATATATGCACAATAGTATATATATATGCACACACATATATGTATGTACAAACATATATATATATACACATATATATATACACACATATATCTCCACAATAGTATATATATACACACACATACATATATATACACATATATATACACGATAGTATATGTATATATACACACATATATATATACGCAGTAGTATATATATACACAACAGTATATATATACACAGATATGTATACAATAGTATATATATACATACACACATTTATATATATGCACAATAGTATATATATATATACTCACATATATATATACACAAAAGTATATATATACACACACACATATATATATACACAAATGTATATATATATACATATATATATACACACATATATATATATACAATATTATATATACACAAAAGTATATATATATATACATACACATAAGTATATACACAATAATATATATACACATATATATATACACATATATACACAATAGTATATATGCATATATATGTATACACATATATACACAATAGTATATATGTATATATATGTATACACATATATACACAATAGTATATATATATACATATATATATCAACACAATAGTGTGTATATATATATATATACACATATATATACACAATAGTATATATATATATATACACACATATATACACACAATAGTATATATATATACACATATATATACACAATAGTATATATATATACATATATATATACAATGTTATATATGTATACACACATATATATATATATACATACACAATAGTATATATATACACACATATATATACATATATATATACACATATATATATACATATATAGACACAATAATATATATATATACACACATATATTTAAACATTTATATAGACAATAGTATATACATATATACACACATATATATACATATATATACACAAGAGTATATGTATATACACACATATATATACATATATATACACAAGAGTATATGTATATACACACATATATATACATATATATACACAAGAGTATATGTATATACACACATATATATACATATATATACACAATAGTATATATATATACATACATATATATACATATATATACACACATATATATACATATATATACACAATAGTATATATATATACACACATATATATATACATATATATACACACATATATATATACATATATATACACTAGTATATAAATATACACACAAATATCTACACTAGTACATATATATACTAGGACATATATACACACATATATATATACACAATAATATATATATACACATATATATATACATATGTATACAGAATAGTATATATATAAACATATATATACATATATATACACAATAGTAAATATAGATACACATATATATATACATATGTGTACAGAATAGTATATATATAAACATATATATACATATATATACACAATAGT
>OZ010610.1:57967174-57972174 GCA_963932145.1 Acanthosepion lycidas | reverse complement strand
ACAATAGCATACGTAAACACACACACACATATATATACACACAATCACAGTAGCATATATATACACACACACAAACACAATAGCATATATAAACACACACATATATATATATATACACAATTACAATAGCATATATAAACACACACACGCATATATATATATATATACACACAACCACAATAGCATATATAAACACACATATATATATATATATATACAACTACAATAGCATATATAAACACACACACATATATATATATATATTTTATATATATATATATATATATATATATATATATATATATATATATATACACAACCACTATAGCATTCGGTCCTGTCGGCTGGGGATGTAGAATACGCCGACTCCACCTCTGTAGAGGAGTAAGACCCCCCCCCCAATGAGGCCACCTGTTGGCCCTGGGTGGCGACCCGTAAGGCGGTAGGACTGAATCCTGGTGGTTGAGCAGCCATTGATCCGGCAACAGAGTGGTCAATGGCTTGCAACACACCACTTTGGCACTTACTTGGTCTGACGGGCGGTAGGATTGGGCCCGATCCGCTCAATCGGCTGGTCCCGTCATGTCCTAGCACATATATATTTATTTTTCTCCTGACTGTACTATTGAATCTACTTTAGTGGAACATTTCCCAACCCTTTATCACATATGTGCTAGAAGGCGGGGGCTGAGGGTCAATTGTGTTGAGAGCAAAAGACTTTTTGACCGCTGTTGAATTTTTCGGCACTAAACCAGAGTTTGGCAGAGGCTCAGAACTTCGCTCCCAATATGAGTATACTGGTTGTGTATCCCCGTCTCAGCCAAGGCGAATGGGTTACCCCCTTGGTTCATTCCCTTCTCAAGTTGGACTCCGTGGTGGGTGGTGGAGCACAGGGCCAATGAATATAAAAACCCAGACATGGCATCTTTTAAAAAAACAAAACGGAACCTATCCGAATCAGACTCTGAGTGTGAAGCAGCAGACTTACCCAGATTTATTGTCATTGAATCCCTGGAGGAGGTCTGTCTTGCTAAATTCTCCCCATTTTTGATTGAGAAAATTTTTTCGGAACGGGCGACCCCGAAAAATGTCAAAAAATTAAGAAATGGGAACTTGCTTGTTGAGGTGGATAGCCAAAGACAAGCTGAAAACATCTTAAAAATGAAATATTTTTATAATACCAAGTGCAAAAGCTACCCACATGAAAGTCTCAATGTTTCCAAAGACGTCATTAGAAGTCGAGAGCTGGCTTTAGCCACAGAAGACGAAATGACAGCTGCCCTGGGAAAACAGGGAGTAACTAATATAAGAAGGGTTAGTATAAGAAAGAATGGTGAAAAAATCGAGACAAACACTTACATCTTGACATTTAATCAACCACAAATACCTAAAGTGGTCAAAATAGGCTATTGTCTGGAGAGAGTTGAGCAGTACGTCCCAGCTCCCTTGAGGTGTTTCAAATGTCATAAATTTGGACACCACAGGGACGCTTGTAGAGGACATGTGCCAAATGCGGGGAAAAAGAGCCAAACCATAAAGAAGATGAATGTTTGAAACCTCTTAAATGTCCAAATTACCAACAAGACCATCCGGCATACGCAAGATCTTGTGACATTTACAGAAAAGAGAGAGAAATCCTAGAGGTTAAACATAAGAAAAATGTGTCCTTTCTGGAAGCCAGGAAAATTGTAGGGTCCTATATGGGTGAGACCAGCTATGCCTCTGTTACACGGAGGGCTGAAACTAATAATGAAGATAGTAAATATAGAACCCTGATAAATAAACTAATAAATTTGGATCCAAGTGAGTGGACAAAATTCCAGGAAGATCTTAAAAAGGAACACACCAATAGTATTCAAACATCTCGATTGGAAGTTCCAGCTTATCTGATGATAAAATTAGAGATGATAAAAAAAATAACCAAAAAGACATCCCAGACACAAACCACTCCTCCCAAAAAACAAAACCTGCAACGATCACCAATCCGTCCTCCAACTTTAAAAACTGATAACTTGGGGGAAAATAACATATCAAACCCTGAACCTAACAATGATAAAGTAGAACGTTCCCCACAATCAAAGAGAGATCATACCCCGACTTCATCTTCACGGGAACGTTTAAAGTCATTAAATCCACTAAGCCAATCTTCAGACCCATCAACATCGAAGATTGAGACCAAAAATAGGTTTAGCATGATAGAAAAGATGGATACAGAAGAGCCAAACAGTAAAAACAAGTCGAAAAAAAAGCAATTCCAACTTGACATGAAGGACCAGCAAAATAATTTAATATTACAGTGGAATTGCAGAGCAATTAGAGCTAATCATGAAGAACTTCTCATACTCCTCAAGAAATATAATCCCAAAGTGGTATACCTTCAAGAAACATTCCTCAAGAACAATAACTACTTAAAAATAAGAAATTACAATTCATATAATCATTTACACAAAGACGGACACAGAGCTTCTGGGGGTGTGTCAATCCTAGTTAGGAAAGACATACCTCAACACCAAATAACCATTGACAGTAATTTTCAAGTCACTGCTGTCAAAACAACATTGTACAAAACAGTCAGTATCTGCTCCATTTACATTCCACCTCATGATCCATTTAATGAAATAAAACTCAATAAGCTAATTGACCAAATCCCTAAACCCCACTTATTATTAGGTGACCTTAACAGTCATAATACCATATGGGGGTGTCTTAAAACTAATCAAAAGGGTAAAAACTTGGAAAACATAATCAATAACAACAATCTCTGCATCTTAAACGACAAATCTCCAACCCATCTCAATCCATCTACCGGCTCCTATTCAGCTATTGACATCACTCTATCTGATCCTTCCAGCTACATGGATTATACGTGGAAGGTTCATGATGATTCTTGTGGCAGTGACCATTTCCCAATCATAATAAATATTACAAAACCTTCCACTGATAATAACAGACCTCCCAGTTGAAAAATAAATAAAGCTGACTGGCAACAATTCAATACATTATGCAATACAAGACTGGTTCAAGATTCAAGATGTTCAGACCCAATTAAACACTTTTCAGAAACATTAATCACAATAGCAAATGAAACCATTCCAAAAACTTCTCCATCAAACAGGCGCAACACTCCTTGGTATAATGACGAATGTAAAATAGCAATCCGACTGCGTAATGCTGCTCTCCATAAATTCAACAAAGAACCTTCCACCATTAACCTCAACTCCTTTAAATTGCTCTGAGCAAAGGCCCGGAAAACAATTAAGTTGGCCAAAAAGAATAGTTGGCAAAATTACGGAAGCAAAATAAACTCCTCCACTAAAACTGCTACAGTGTGGAAAATGATCCGCAAAATTGCGGGCAAAAACAATTCTACCACCATTAAACACCTCATTAAAAATAATGATGAGGTAACAAACATTAAAGACATCGCAAATAAACTGGCTGAGACTTTCTCTCTAAATTCCTCCTCTGACAATACTAATACAGAATTTCTAAACTATAAAAATAAAATCGAAAAACAGAAGCTCAATTTTAATTCAGACAATACAGAAAATTACAATGGATTCTTCACATTACAAGAATTAAAAGAAGCCATACAAGCTTCTCACAACACTGCAGTCGGACCAGACGAAATTCATTATGAATTTCTCAAGCAACTACCACCAAAATCATTAGAATACCTACTACATATATTCAATTTAATTTGGAAAAATAGCACTATCCCAGAATCATGGAAACTAGCTACCCATTCCTAAACCAGGAAAAAAACAATCTCTATCCAACAAATTATCGTCCAATAGCACTAACCAGCTGTCTGTGCAAAACTATGGAACGTATGATTAATAGAAGGCTAATTTGGTATGTAGAATCCAACAACCTGTTTACCAACTCCAATTGTGGCTTCAGAAATCAAAGATCTACGATGGATCATGTGGTCAGGTTGGAGACCTCTATAAGAGGAGGCATACATCCAAAAGCAACACCTTGTAGCCATTTTTTTCGACTTGGAAAAGGCTTATGAGACCAGTTGGAGGTATGGTATTATGAAAGACCTACGTGGCATGGGATTGAAGGGAAGACTACCAAACTTCATCAAATCATTTCTTTCAGACAGGAAATTCCGAGTCCGAATTGGTTCAACCCTGTCGGACATTCAAAACCAAGAAGAGGGTGTTCCTCAGGGGAGTATACTGTCAGTAACCCTCTTCAACATTAAAATTAATAGCATTACCAATTATCTTAATCCTGGACTATTTGTATGTTGATGACTTCTGTATAACCTCCACATCCAAATACATACGTACTGCAGAACGTCAGCTGCAACAAGGCATCAACAAAATAAATAGATGGGTTATCACAAACGGCTTCAAGATTTCAAAATCAAAAACCCAATGCATGCATTTTTGTCAACTAAGGAAAATGCATAATAACCCAACACTAAAATTAGACAAAACAGAAATTCCGGTAGTCGAACAATATAAATTTCTGGGAGTTGTATTCGACAAAAAACTGAACTTCATCCCCCACATACAATATCTAAAAGAAAAATGCAGTAAAGCCCTAAAACTACTTCGAGTTGTAGCCCACAAAGACTGGGGTGCAGATCAACAAACTCTCATTAAATTGTATCGAACATTAATCCGATCAAAACTGGATTATGGCTGCTACATATATGGAGCAGCCAGAAAATCTTATCTAAAAACTCTCAATACAATCCATCATGAAGGATTGAGACTCGTCTTGGGGGCATTTAGAACATCCCCTGTGGAGAGCCTTTATTTTGAAGCGTACGAACCACCACTAAAACTTAGATTCACAAAATTAGGTCTGCAATACTACACTAAAATCAAATCTCAACCCACCAATCCAGCCTATAATTGCATTTTTAATTCCAAATACCAAGCCATATTTGATCAAAAAGAAAAGGCCATAAAACCTTTTGGTCTCCGAATGAAACATACAGTGGAAGACAACAACATCTCAATTACAAACATCCACGGAAC
>OZ010610.1:57959674-57962174 GCA_963932145.1 Acanthosepion lycidas | reverse complement strand
TATATATATATATACACAAAATAGTATATATATAACTATATATATATATATATATATACATACACAAAATAGTATATATATAACTATATATATATATACATATACACAATAGTATATATCTACATATACATATATATATATATACACACAATAGTATATATATAAGTATATATATACATACGCACATAATAGTATATATATATACATATACATATATATATATATACACACAAAATAGTATATATATATATACATATCATATATATATATATACACACAAAATAGTATATATATATATACATATACATATATATATATATACACACAATAGTATATATATATAAGTATATATATACATAGACACAATAGTATATATATACATATATATATATATACACGCAATAGTATATATATACATATATATATATATATATATATATATACACAAAATAGTATATACATAACTATATATATATATATACACAAAATAGTATATACATAACTATATATATATACACAAAATAGTATATACATAACTATATATATATATATACACAAAATAGTATATACATAACTATATATATATATATACACAAAATAGTATATACATAACTATATATATATATATACACAAAATAGTATATACATAACTATATATATATATATACACAAAATAGTATATACATAACTATATATATATATATACACAAAATAGTATATACATAACTATATATATATATACACAAAATAGTATATACATAACTATATATATATATACACAAAATAGTATATACATAACTATATATATATATATACACAAAATAGTATATACATAACTATATATATATATACACAAAATAGTATATACATAACTATATATATATATACACAAAATAGTATATACATAACTATATATATATATACATACACAAAATAGTATATACATAACTATATATATATATACATACACACAATAGTATATATCTACATATATATATATATATATACATACACACAATAGTATATATCTACATATATATATATATATATACATACACACAATAGTATATATCTACATATATATATATATATATACATACACACAATAGTATATATCTACATATATATATATATATATATATACACACAATAGTATATATCTACATATATATATATATATATATATATACACAATAGTATATATCTACATATATATATATATATATATATATATACATATACACAATAGTATATATCTACATATATATATATATATATATATATACATATACACAATAGTATATATCTACATATATATATATATATATATATATACATATACACAATAGTATATATCTACATATATATATATATATATATATATACATATACACAATAGTATATATCTACATATATATATATATATATATATATACATATACACAATAGTATATATCTACATATATATATATATATATATACATATACACAATAGTATATATCTACATATATATATATATATATATACATATACACAATAGTATATATCTACATATATATATATATATACATATACACAATAGTATATATCTACATATATATATATATATATACATATACACAATAGTATATATCTACATATATATATATATATATACATATACACAATAGTATATATCTACATATATATATATATATACATATACACAATAGTATATATCTACATATATATATATATACATATACACAATAGTATATATCTACATATATATATATATATACATATACACAATAGTATATATCTACATATATATATATATACATATACACAATAGTATATATCTACATATATATATATATACATATACACAATAGTATATATCTACATATATATATACATATACACAATAGTATATATCTACATATATATATATATATATACACAATAGTATATATCTACATATATATATATATATATACACAATAGTATATATCTACATATATATATATATATATACATACACACAATAGTATATATCTACATATATATATATATATATATATACATACACACAATAGTATATATCTACATATATATATATATATACATACACACAATAGTATATATCTACATATATATATATATATACATACACACAATAGTATATATCTACATATATATATATATATACATACACACAATAGTATATATCTACATATATATATATATATACATACACACAATAGTATATATCTACATATATATATATATACATACACACAATAGTATATATCTACATATATATATATATATACATACACACAATAGTATATATCTACATATATATATATATATACATACACACAATAGTATATATCTACATATATATATATATATACATACACACAATAGTATATATCTACATATATATATATATATACATACACACAATAGTATATATCTACATATATATATATATATACATACACACAATAGTAT